>WWET01000772.1:144576-157670 GCA_011038615.1 Limnodynastes dumerilii | reverse complement strand
CGACAGGTGGCCTCTCACGTGGTAAGTCCCATGTTTCATGACAGAACATAGATACAAGGGAAGACAGTGTAATTTTGCCACTATATAAATCGTTGGTAAGGCCTTACATGTAATACGGAGTTCAGTTCTGGGCACCACTCCCTAAAAAAGACATTTTGGAACCAGAAATGGTTCAGAGAAGGGTGACAAAATTGATTAAGGGTATGGAGTCATTGAGCTATGTGGAAAGGATAACCAGTTTAGGCATGTTTACTTAAAAAAAAGAGGCATCTAAGAGGAGATATGGCACCATATTCACACTTAAGTAAGTACAGAATCTCCTTGAATATTTTTACAATCAGTTAAATTGCGCATTCCCAAAACCCATATATACGCAGAGAAAGCATGACTGACTGATTCACAAACACAGACGCCTTACTTAGAAGTGATATACACATCGGCACGGAATGACTCCTGCATGTGTGGCTAGAGGGGCAAGACTCTTAATGCAAATGAGCTACACACGGGCTACTAATGTACAGTATGGGCGTTCCAACAGAGTTAGGACTGATTCACAAGGAGGAGTGCCTTGTGTAAACTAATATACGCGCGGAAAAAGTTAAGGTAGCCCTCGACCATTTGTAAGTTGCATGTCATAGATGTGTTTTTTTTAACAAAATAAATAAAGGCTTGGTTTTAAAATCCGGTGCTGATTTTACATTTTGTGCAAAACTTTTTTCCCTTTAAATTTTGTGACCAAACACCTTTAGATTTACTTATTTAACTGTATTGGTTCTTTGTGTTGTTTATATACTTTAAATTTAAATTTTTAAAAACTTTTTATGAATCATTGTATTTATAACTTCATGCAGTATGCATTTTTAGTGTTTTGTTAAGTATGTCATGATTTTTTCTATTTTCTAAAGTTGTATTTTTAATGCTACTTTTATTTACATATGTTAATGAGAGTACTTGCTGTTTTTAAAATAACCATAATCAGTGTGTTTAGATACATATCTTTGCCTAATAACCAATTTTAAGCACCGAGGGCCTGATCCAGACCTACGGTCACCCTGGGAATTATGGCCGCTGCGGCTATAATTTCACTGTTATGAAGGTTATGCGCATGCGGCTGGCTGTTACAAGAAGGGGGCTGTCCCCCCCTTTACGCATGCCTTATCTCCGCCGTCATGGCGGAGATAGGCATGCAAGTTAGGGAACGGGGCGGAGGAAGCCACGTTACGATCAGTAATGTGGCCGTAAGGTCGCAGAGCTGATCGTAACAGTCAGGGTAGGAATCTGGACACGTAAGTGTCCAGATTTCCGCCCACCAGTGGGGAGTGCACAGGGCGTGCACTCCCAGCTACGATGACGGCCGTACAGACCTCGGGCGGCAGTAAGGCGCCCACAGGTCTAGATAAGGCCCCGAAACACACGGCCGATTCACAGCTCATTAAGTCCGCACGTACCTAAATATACGCAGCAAAGACCTACGTCCTTACAGGGCCGTCTTTTCCACTGGGCAGTTTGGGTACACAGTGCAGGGTGGGCCCCGAAACACACGGCCGATTCACAGCTCATTAAGTCCGCACGTACCTAAATATACGCAGCAAAGACCTACGTCCTTACAGGGCCGTCTTTTCCACTGGGCAGTTTGGGCTAGTGCCCAAGGGCCCCACACATCAAGCCAGTGGTGTCATAGGGGGCATGTGGACCGCACTGGGTGTCAGCTTGATGGAGCCCTTCCCTCCACACCCTCTTTGATAAACTATAATGCAGCGCTAGCTGAATAGATCCTGCCATAAAAGAGCTCAGGCTGGGGCTAAAACCCAGCCTGTGACTTCCCAGTAGTGCACTGGGCTCCTCACAGGAAACTGAGTGTACCATATGACTGCAGTCACATGGTACACAGTGCAGGGTGGGCAGCTTGATCTTGGGAGGCTGCAGCTGCTGTTCTGTGACAGGGGGAGAGGATCTGGCTTCAGAGTTAGGTAAGTTGAAAATCTGTCACTTGCCAATGCCCCCAGAACATTGTACAAATACAGAGGAAAAAGACTGCACATACAGTAGGAATAAGAAGGTATTATTACTAAAATATCGATATAGGGGGGAAAAGGGGGAAGGTGTATTTATACAGGGGGAGAAAATGTGACTGGAGACATACAGAGGTTGCACTCATTTATATATCACATAAATACACTACATCCATATTAATATTTATCCTAATTCATGATTTAATGACAAAATAGGCAAAATATTTAAAAATTAGAAAAAGACTAAACTGAATTAAACTCTTATACATAGTAATTCATTCCAAGAGAGATTCCAATTATTAATTAAAATTAATTATATATATTTTGTGTTCTTGCCACTGTTCAATTATATTCATGAATATTAATTTGAATTTCTTTATCATGAAGAATCCTGATGTTCCAATATAAGAAAGTAAACTGGAGCATAGTTTTTAATACTAATAGTCTGTTTCACATTTCTTAATTTTTTTATATTTAGCCTCTCTTTATCTCTGCTGAATCATGAATTCTAATAAATATCAATATGGATTTAATGTTTTTATGTGATTTAAAAATGAGTGCATCCAACAAAATGACATTATTTCCTTCTTTTTGGTGTCTGGAATAGTCTGAATAGGTCACATATATTAGCACTTACCCCCTCTGTCATACCATACATCGAATTTCATACCCCCTTAATTGTAGTTGATTTTCCCTGCCAGTAGAGTTATATTTGTTACATAATAAGCTCTTATTAATTCTTAAGTGTGTTGAAATTATCCCCAATAATAGGCCTTTCTGTTGCCCCAGTTATAAAACCTTATTAGAGGTAGACTATAAAAAGTATAATTTAAGCACCATTAAGGGCCTCATTTACTAAAGTCATGTTTTTTCTGCAATTATACATTGCCAGCCATCGCCATATGACATCATAGAGGCTATATAAGGGGGTCCTCTAGTGACCGAAGGCTCATTAGCAACGGAACCCCGAAGGAGCAAAACCGACCATCGGCATCACTATGAACAAGAAGCAGGAAACGTCAATAAAAATGCCCATTTCTTCTAGCAAGTCTCCCAAGAATGATGACTAAAAAAATGTGAGTACAAATATTTATTAAATAATTTTCAATATGTGGGACACATTAAACATAGTACACTTTAATCAATAAACGGGCATTTATATTTGAGAAGGGCTGCTATTGTGACTAGAATATATTAATAGACTATTATTACAGTGTATCTGGGCAACTTGCATTTATTACAATCTAATGGGCCAAATACATTATACATGATAGGGAACTGGGTGGGCTAGACTAGAGAGACTTGATAGGGAACTGGGGGGCTGGTGAGACATGATGGGGAGCTGGAAGGACATGCTGTGGAATACTGGGGGCTGGAAATACATAATGGGGGGATGGAGGGACATGATAGGGAACTGGGGAGATGGAGAGATATGCTGTGAAATACTAGGGCTGGAAATACACAATGGGGATCTGGGGCACTGGAGACACATGATGGGTACTGGAGTGACATGATTTGGGAATACTGGGGGACTGGGAGACACTTAATAAGGATACTGGGAGCTGGACAGATGAGAAGGGGCTGGAGTGACATGATTTGGGAATACTGGGGGGCTGGCAACACATAGGGATACTGGGAGCTAGAGAGACATAATGGGGAGCTGGAGTGACATGATTTGGGAATACTGGGGGACATTTTTATTTCTGAGAATGAGTGGGTAGGGGGCCCTGTGCATTGCTTTGCCCAAGGCCTACAATTCTGTTAAGACGGCCCTGCGTCCTTATGTAGCACTTCCGACACAGGGGGAGTTGTTAATCAGTTCTTTATTTTCTCTGAATCGTTGTTGCGGATTTTTCACGTGCATATATTTAGGTAAGTTCACAATTTTACTCTTAACTGTGAATACGGTCCATGATTACTATATACAAATACATTGAGGGTCAATACAGAGAACTTTTAACTTTTTAACCCGAGAACTATACACAGGACATGCAGTCACCAGTAAGGTTAGAGCAGAAGTTTTAATCAGCAAAGGAAGGGGATCTTTACAGCAATTGCAGTAAAAATATGGAATTCACTGCCAGGGAATGTTGTCATGGCAGATTCCATTTTACATGGAAAAGGGCATCCAGGTTTATGATTGTTATTTAAAATGAAGGATGGTAGTGGATCCTGGGAGTAATAGGACTGATATCTTGGTCAGGAGGGTGTTTTCCAAACTGCAATAGATTGGTGGTTGCTTAGTGTAGATCAATTTCAGTTATAAGAAAGGGATCGAAGGAGATCCATAATTGGTTGAACTTGATGAACTAGTATATTTATTCAACCTCATCAACTATGTTATTATGTAAGCAGGTAAAACACAAGAAACATATGCATGTACCTCTCCTAAATGAAAAAAATATATTTTTATTACTGGATTATTAGCACATGTAGTTATATCATATGGCACAGTGGCTCAAAGTACTGAGGTTGTGAGTTCAATTCCTGGACATGGCCTTATCTGTGTGGAGTTTGTATGTTCTCTCCGTGTCTGTGTGGGTTTCCTCCGGGTGCTCCTCAAAACATACTACTATGTTAATTGGCTACTGTCAAAATTAACCGTGTGTGTATGCTATTGAATTCAGGACCTGATTCACACTTTAGAAAGAATTTAGCAACGTTCCTATATATACGCATTGATCAGATAAGTAAGAACGATTCACAGATCCTAAAGAAAAATGTTAACCACACTCCTACCTTCTTTTCTCCATGGATGTGATTCACACTTAAGAAAGAATTTAGGAACATTTTTAAATTTATGCACAGCAAAGATAAGTAAGAACAATTCACAGATCCTAAAGAAAAATGCTAACCACACCCTTAGCTTCTTAGGAGCTAAGACCGTTCTTTTCTTTAGGTGCGTATATTTAGGAATGGCTTTGTTTTCCAACTAAGAATCGTGCGTATATTTAGGATCTTTAATATCCTCATGATTCACAGCTAAGCAAATAAACACATTAATTGATTTAATTAAGAAGCAGACTGATTTTCTAAGGCGTTCATTCTTTTATAATTAACCTAAGTAACCTAAACATTTTTTTAAAATTGCAATATGCAAAAATGTAGAAAATTATTAAAATCATAAATAGTTTTTGAAGGATTAAGAAAGAACCATTCAGTTTTCAAAGCTGAATAACATAAATATCAAAATAATAAATATCTACATAATTTTAACCTAAACAAAATTTGTAACTTAAGATCACACACAAAAAATGCAAACATGCTAAATGTTAAATAAAAAAAACAATGAAATAATGCACAAACTGCAAATAAATGTAAATAATGAGCATCTTTAAAATTTAAAGTCAAACACAAAATGGTGACATAACAGCAGTTTTAAAAGATAAGCCTTTAATTGTTTAAATCAAAGTGAACACATGCATTCATTATAGTCACACAGCAGCTGTGTGCTGAACAAACATAAAAGCATGAGGCTATCTGTTAACCATGCAGAGGTAAACTTAAGAATGGTAGGGGGCATTCTTATCTTTGTTCGTGTGTATGTAAGTTTCTGCAAGGCCTTCTTAACTGTGAATCATTTCTAAGTCTCGAGGAACGCCCATACTGTACATTAGTGGCCCGAGTGTTGCTCATTTGCATTAAGCCACGGATGCGGAAGTCAGGACATTCTCAAGCATGAATTATTCCTAAGTAGCCATTCTTATCTGTGAATCATTCTTACTTGGTATCCGTGTATAGTTTTGAGTTTTGGGCATGCTCAGTTTAAATGTTCTGAAATATACGCACTGAAGTCCTGTTCTTATTTAGTTGTGAATCAGGCCCTTGGGGCCTTATTCACTAAGGGCGATTTTTTGTGTTTATTTTTTAATCGCGGGTCATCGCGGCCCATCACCGCGATTGACCCACGATTTTTTTATTTTGGGGGTTTAAATTCACTAACATGCGATTTTTTTCAAACACAGGCGATGTGCCGCGATGTTTTTAGGGCTTAATCGCAATGATTTTAATTAAAAAATCACCGCGATTAGCCCTTTAACTAATCGCGGCATATTGCGTGTATGAAAAAAATCCTAAGTTCTGCATGTCTGCAATGTGTAGCCATGCTGTAGTCATTGAATTACAAGGATCAGCAAAGGTGATCCTTGTAATTCTTTGTTTACAGCATGGCTACACTTGTAGCCATGCAGAACTGCGTGTACAGTGTGTGTAAAATAAAAAAAATAAAGGGTCAGATTTATTATAGAATTTAATGTGGTTCTATTATATGTTTTTAATTATATTTGTTAATAAATATTTGTGATATAGTTTCTCAAGACACCTCTTTAATATTATTCTAAACTTTGGTGACAAATAACCTTATGTGATTTCTACATCTAGCGCTACAGTGTGTATATATCCAAACCACATAGATTTTGGTGCAGAGTTTGTGCCTCGGGGGCACCCTGTTCTGTGGTGCCCATGTGTATTACACACCCTGCAGCTATTATAAATATGCCAATGTACACGCCTCATGCTAACATACTGTACATCAGTGAACAACTGAATAATCAGAAACGAATATTTGTAGTGAGTAGGGGTCTTATATGTTATAATGGAAAATAGTATCTCTGTTGGGCGCTGTGTAAATAAACTAAGCGTAATAAAATCTAAAAAATAATGTAAAACAAACAGGTGAATAATCTCCTAAAAAGTTTATCAAGTCCTTCTTAAAATATAAATGTGATGACCGGCATGCAGATAAAGCTGGAAAAAGAGAGTCCCGTCGTAGCTGTAAAGGACATGAAGGGCCCGTGAGATGTCCAGGTGGTGTTAACAGCCGGCGGTCAGGATTCTGCAAGGAGCCGAAGACAGAAGATCACGCTGGGAGGTCCAGGAGTTACCGTCTCACGCGTTTCGAGGGACGAGGCCTCTTAATGGTCGCGATCGGCCCAAAAAACATAAATTCGCCCCTATATAGAGGCGAATTTATGTTTTTTTATTTCAATGCGATTTCACTGCGATTCGGTGAAATCGCATTTACTTTATTACAAACATTGGGCCTGATCCAGAACTACGCATTTCATGCAGTGCAATTTCATTATGGATTTAGACACGTAAATTCGCAGAATTGAACGCACTGCGCATGCGCACCACAGAAAATACGCACATTCACGTAGCGTATTTTAGAACGTATGGGTGATTCACGTATGTCACACGTAAATACTTACGTTATGAAAAGTTAAGGTAGGGTTTGGGTCGCGTCATTTGACAAAATACGTCTGTGCAAGGGGTGTGCCGTAGGGAGTGTAGCGAACTTATGTGTACGAAAATACGCACCGTGAATATACGCACGCACACACGTAGTTCTGGATCTACCCCATTGTATGTTTGTAATAGAAAAAAGTCGGGACCGCGATTTTCGGACCCGCAATTAAAAAATTACAAAAATCACGTGATTTTAGCAAAATCGCGTTTAGTGAATGAGGCCCTTAGAGTGTAGATCCAATGGGTCAAGGACTGAATGAAAATATATTCTCTGTACAGCACTGAAGAAAATTGTTAGCGCTTTAGAAATAAGTGTTAATAATAATAAAAAATAATAATATATATTCTTTAAAAATATAAATAGTAAATTCAACCTGCACCTTAAAAAAAAGTAATTCAAGTTTACTCTCTGCAGAACATACACCATAGTAGAAGCAATCAGCTTGGCATAGAACAAAACACAAAAACTACTATTTGTACAAAGATGCGAGGGGTAAGGCAGAGCATTGTCTATATTACTGCAGCTCCTGCTGCTCACATAAAACAAAGCATTCAATACCTACTAATGATCCCTGCAATACAGACATACTGAACACAAAAATATCACAGTATAGAACACATTACTAATCCCTATGGGGCAAAGGGTCTCTGCACTTCATTGCCTACTCCTTAGCCTTAAGGCTGTTTATGGAGCTGCAAATAGTATGCAATGGTATATTAATATCTTCACTGATGATGGACGTCACTGAAACAGCAGCTGATGACAAGTCGTGGCTACATATATCTGTTCTACTCTAGTGCTCATACAACATGCTTGAAACTGGTACAATACCTGTCTGAAACAGAAGAGCTAAGGGTTGTGTAATATGTCAGTGAAGAAGAACTCTCTAGGAAACCTTGCAATGCTATTTATATTACTGCTGGACTAGATTTCCTTCAATTTTCTATATTAACACTAATTATTTGTGTGAATGTGTATAAAACTTACCAGATATATTTCCTTAATAAATGCTTATTTTTGGAACTAGAAAAAAATAGGTACAACAGCACCCAGTCTAGAAATTATACTTAGAGAGCTTTAGAAGAATCATTATATCTATATAATCTGGCAACTCTTCCAGTGAATCCATTTATATATGGACACTCTATATATTAATGTCACAGTACTGGTGAATTCCTGAAGTTCAGTGGCTATGCCAAGGATCAGTACACAAGGAGGTAGTCAGATGATGCCAAGGATCAGTACACAATGAGATAGTCAGATGATGCCAAAGTTGAGTACACAAGTAGGTAGTCAGATGATGCCAAGGTTGAGTACACAAGGAGGTAGTCAGACAATGCTAAGGTATGGTACAGAAGGGGGAGATAGTCCGATGATGCCAAGTTTCAGTACACAAGTAGATAGTCTAGGGGAACATACAGAAGCAAGTGACAGAACATGATGGGAGGTGCCTTTTATAGGCCAAAACAGGAAATGCAATTCAAGATGGATTCCTCAGAGGTAATATTGCCCATCTTGAATCAGGGCAAAACAAGGGCTACTTCAAAATAGATTACAATACTGACTTCTGGTGGCTGATAGAGTAAAACCACCTTTGGACAGTGCATTGCTATATTTTTATTAATATCTCTGAGGAAATTCACACAACAAATTTTGGTCCCCAAGAATTGTATAATAAGTTCAAAAATTTTATATATTCTTTATTCTTAACTCTATGAATTCCTCATGCTCATTAACTTGGACAGGATCTAGAAGAGTATTTGGAAGAGTAAAGGTGCAACCAGAAAATGGATAATATCTTTATGGATTCAATAAAGAGCTATAAAAAACTGGATGAACTTTCAATGGCATCCAATCCACAGAAACTGAACTCCATGGATGAGCTGGGACAGGTAAAGTTTCAAAAGTCCAAGAAGAGAGATGCGAAGAGCCTTAGAACAAGCACATGTGAAACTTGAGGGTTCTTTAAATACCAGGAGTTAAAGGAGACAACACAAGACAATTCTAAATAAACTATAGTATTTAATTAAGAATTAAGCAAAGTACATGAATAATAATTAGCTTTGGCTAGTAGTTATTGTTATTAACAATGATCAAATAGTTTCCGGGAGCCCCTATCTCAGTTTCTGTCGAGCTGTAAAAGGTCAGCAATCACTTCTACACTCATACGGGAGCAGACCTTGTGCCAAGTCCATTATACCTCGACAACAAAAGGGCCGGAACTCCCTACCTTCTTAGGTTATAATCATGTTTTAAGCAAGTTAATTGGTACTACTTATCTATCTAATTTCTACATTCTACATATGTGCAGTATAAGCTAGCATTGCATAATGTTAGTATCACATATCCTCTACTCCCACCAAGCCTTGAATCTTTGGTTCTACACAGTATTTATAACATGTTTCCATAAAAGCACATTAAAAACAGAGAACAGCAGCCATCTTAGGCTGCCCGGACACAGTGCTATGAAATTATATAAAGGTTTTTTTTTTCACATTTTCTTTGCATTATTTCCAAAATTATTGTGACAATAATTCATAGGCCTTCAGAACACCCTTGTGACTAGCCAGTGTACAATCATAATCAAGCATACACATGGTGGGTGGACATAGGTATTTAAATTATGCAGTAAGGACTTGGCTAAGGGGAAGGTGTTCTGTTCAGAATACCTAAGGTAAGAATGCAGTTCTTGTAAGTGGCTTATGCATGGAGCAGATCAAGCAGATGTGTACTGATACAGAATATATGATAAAGACAAAGGGCCTTATACAGAGATGCGTTTTATACGCAAATATACGCACGCACGTAGCAAGCCAGCACCCACCAACACTCCCCTCTCACGGCTGTGCAATCGTAGATTTACACCTCCATAGAGCACCTCTAACTTTACGTGTGTACTTACGTTTGTGTATGTATGCCGTACGTGCGAATCTATGTAACCGCGCCCTCTAAGACTCATTTAAATGCCTCCCCCACCATCTTTCACGTAACTTTTCCAGTAGGTATTTCAACCCCGCCCCTCTGTATGTTTGTCCCCAAATGCAATTCACAAGTCTGTTCCTAAAGCACTTATGTGTGTATATTATACGTAACTTAAATAAAGTTACTACGCATGCGCTGTTAAAACGTACCTAAAAATACACACGCAACTCCACGTGATAATGGATCTGTGAATACGGCCCAAAATCTGTACCTTCATAACTGCAGGGCTGCGAATGCATGGACTTTGTGCGTGCATCTGGATCCGGTCCTATATGCTCTAGATTAATAAGGACAATCAAATCTGATTAGTTGTAATGATAATTTCTTTACAGACCAAACAAACTCTAAATTCCTGTTATCTGTAAGTACAATTATTAAAAGTGCAATATGTTTATTCAGTACATGCAGGCATAATAGCTAAAAATTCTTTATTTCCAACATGGTAATTTTTGTCTATACACATTCATTTGAAGATAGGAAAAGGTAGACGGGTGCAACAGCATCTTATTTCTTATCCATTGTGACAAAATTCCCCGGCTGCATCTATCACAAGCATCTGCCTAAGAGTTAAATGGTAATTCTTAGTTGGGATATAGTCATACGGGATCTGTTATAAACGTTGTCTTATCAGCAGAGGCAGACACGCTGGTATTCAATATATCCTTACTGCTCGATTTAAAGCGTATTCTGCACCTTGATATTTATAATGAAATCCACCGGGTGGCCAGAGCCGGGGAATACAACAAATTAATTTGATTAATGCAATCCAATGCGGCTGGTAATAAGATATATTCCTGTTGTCACAATACAGAGGTCTGAATTATAACAAAAGTTAGCGTATACTACTACTCACTTGGGTGAAAAATGCTATCTCATCCACACGTTTCCTCCATTGTCCGGTCAGAAACTATGCCTCAAGCTCCCTCCGGTGCATAGGGTAATGTGGTTCGTGTTCTATATCCTACTTAAGCTGTGTGCATGGTTCCAGCCTCCGGCTCTCTGTATCAGAGGTCCCCTGATCAAATTGGAGGATTGCTGTTTGAAGGAGTAGGCGCAATTGAAGCAGCAGACTACAAAGTGCAGATCGCAAATTGATATAAGAGTAAGGTGTTAGTGTAAATGCACGTGCTCTCAAGGTGTAAAGAGGGGTCCAAATACTAATGGGTCCGCTGACGTGTTTCGTCCCTCTACCGGGATTTCTCAAAGCGTAGATTCCGTGTCTAAGGTAACACTCAAATTTAAAGTACCTCCGCAGGTGTTTTTTCAGCTAGTCTAGATTCTGTTAAAGTTCTCTCTTAACCGTTCAATTGATAGGTGCACCTATACTCCTTACTACCTATACTTCCTAATTTTAGGAACATTATACAGCACTGCTTGTGACTACCACCACCATGCTTCACTGATGAGGTGGTATGTTTTGGATCATGAGCAGTTCCTTTCCTTCTCCATACTTTTCTCTTCTTATCACTCTGGTACAAGTTGATCTTTGTCTCATCTGTCCATAGGCTGTTGTTCCAGAACTGTAATGGCTTTTTTAGATGTTGTTTGGCAAATCTGGTCTTCCTGTTTTTGTGGCTCACCAATGGTTTAGATCTTGATGTGAACCCTCTATATTCACTCTTGTGAAGTCTTCTCTTGATTGTTGACTTTGACACATACACACTTACCTCATGGAGAGTGTTCTTGATTTGGCCAACTGTATTGAAGGGGTTTTTCTTCACCAGGGAAAAAATTATTTTGTCATCCACCACATTTGTTTTCCCTGGTCTTCTGGGTCTTTTGGTGTTGCTGAGCTCTCCGGTGCGTTCTTCCTTTTTAGAATGTTCCAAACACCTAATGTTTTTGATATTTCTCTGATGGGTTTCTTTTGATCCTTTGATCAAATGATGGCTTGCTTCACTGATAGTAACAGCTCTTTGGATCTCATATTGAGAGTCGACAACAACAGATTCCAAATGCAAATGTCACAACTAGAATCAACTCCATACCTTTTACCTGCTTAATTGATGATGGAATAATGAGGGAATAGCCCACACCTGTCCATGAAATAGCTTTTGAGTCGATTTTCCCATTACTTTTGGTCCCTTAAAAAGTGGAAGGCACATATAGAAACCGTTGTAATTCCTACACCGTTCACCTGATTTGGATGTAAATACCCTCAAATTAAAGCTGACAGTCTGTAGTTAAAGCACATCTTGTTTGTTTCATTTCAAATCCATTGTGGTGGTGTATAGAGCCCAAAATATGAGAATTGTGTCGATGTCCCAATATTTATAGACCTGACTGTAATTACCAGAGCAATGCCTATTATCCTGGTTCTTGGTAAACTGACTGAATAGCTGTTACTGATTTTTATGCTATCAAGTACTGTAACAGCAGTACATTACATGAGAATAACAGTTATTGTGACCTCTAGACTGACAAAGCTGCTACTTTATTGTTAAAATTATGGATGTTCTTGTGGTTGAAATTCTTATTTGATCAAGAAAACTATTTAATTATGTTTTTTTTTCTTTATCAAACTGAATGTCCTGTTGCAAGTGCACATTTGCTTCAGGTCATTTCTGGTGTACATTGTTTAGTCCCATTACATTGATGTGCATGATGGAATAGGGATCACTTGTCCCTGGGGAGCTATTCACAACATAATAAACATGCTGAATTTGCCATTTTTGCTCCATTATGCTTAGTTTGATTTGACTACGCAGCAAACCTAGCAAGGAAATATTACAGTATTTAACTTATTTAATGATCATTAATGTAATATCTAAAATAGTAGAACATTTGTCCTCAGAAAAAATGTTTTGTTCAGCATGTTCAATATGAATATATATATGTACGAGAGAGAGAGA
>WWET01000772.1:106527-120298 GCA_011038615.1 Limnodynastes dumerilii | reverse complement strand
ATGCATTGCATCAGATTTACTGATCCGTTGTAAGAGCAAGTTTTCCTCTTTTCATTACATACTCAGTCACTATATGTGAATTATATTGAAAGACTTTGCTCTTTGCCATTTTGGACACTTTTTTGTGTACCAGGCTTATATCTTATTTATTATTTATTAACAGGTTTTTAAATAGATCACGATCAGATTTCATAGCGCTTTAACAATCATTATAACAAGACTGGATGGTAACAGACAGAATGGTGAGTAAGAGGGCCCTGGCATAAGCTGATACTCTATAGGATTTAACATAAGGGCAAGTTCTATAAATCACACAACAGACCAGCCAGCTTGCATGGTAAAAGTGCTCAGTGCTCTGCATGATTCAGTCACACAGCAGTGTTAGCAGCAGAACTGAGGGGAATTTTAGTATAGAATAAAACTGTTTGTGTTTGTGTTAATCATGAAATGATGGCCATATACTATAGTAGTTGTAAATAGTGTAGACAAATGATAAGTAGGTTGAGGAATTTGGTACGCTTGTCTAAAGAGGTGAGTTTTAATGCAGACACTGGTTCATATTTTCAGAAAAGGCTGTATTTTTACACTTCTTGTCTTCTGTACATGTGTGACAAATTTCTACACACATGCACAACAAAGGCTGAACAAATGTGGAGAGCACCCGACTTGCCAAGCACTGGTAAGTCCATTAACATATCCAATGCAGGCGGTTTTGTGTATACTAAACTGCTCAAGTTAGAGAATACAAAGCAAAATCTGTTTTTTCACATTATTAAAAAAAAAAAAATCAGATTAAGATAATTAAAAAACATAATAATAAGATCCAGTCACACAGCAGCAATAAAAGTGCAAACAATATTCCATGGGGAAGCCACAGACACACAGAAGCTGGTCCAGAAGGGATGCATTCTTCAGCACAAAATTCCATTTTCAAAATACAGACAGCTGAAAGCTTATTTTTGTCTGTCTCTATTTCAAAAATATTACTGATTAGAAAGTTTTACTAACGAATGTCTAAGAATCCTGATTTTGTTTTTTGGCATACTTAACTATTCATTATTTCGGAACCCGTCACCGCAGACCCATTGCACCACCGCAGACCCGGTACAACAGACTGGACAGGTAAGTATTACAGGGGAGTCTTAGGGTTAGGCTTTCTGTGTATCATTGGGCTGGATCCTGACCTACGAGCGCATAACGGGAGCCCAAGGTCATTACTCCCCATGCACTCCACGCTGTCGGTAGGAAATCTGGACACTTACATGACACTAACTTTTACCATTTTTTTTCCCCGCCCCGTCCCCCCATTAGCATGTCTATCTCCGCCCTCATGCCTCCCCTTTCGTAAGAGCTGGCGTACGTAATGTAGACCTGTCATTTTTGCCAATTCATAACGCTCTTAAAATATTACTTCCACTATTGGAAACCACAAAGCATGAGGACAGTTTTAGATTAGTAAGTCATTTTGCTAAGACATCACTAAATTACAAAGTTACACCTGGTTATCCACCTATCTCTCAGACTGCTACTTCTCTGTCTCAACACCTAGATCCTCCTCCCCTAACACTACTCTTCCTGTTGGTGTTCCCCAGGGCTCAGTTCTTGGTCACCTTCTGTTCTTGCTCTACACCTTTCTGAGTGACCCCATCAGTTTCTTTGTCTTTCACTACCACCTCTGTGTCAATGACATTCAAATCTATCTCTCCTCCCCTGACCTCTCCCCTGAACTTCTGTCAAAAGTGTCAGACTGCCTTTCAGCCATCTCCTTACGGATGTTCAAGCGTTTTCTCAAGCAAAACTGAATTCACGTATTCCCTCTACCCCTACTATCTCAATTACTTTTGGAGACTTCACCATCTCCTCCTCCAATCAAGCATCATCCTGGCCTACTCTCTCCTTTACCCCCCACATCCGCGCCCTCTCACTGTCCTGCCGCTTTCATCTCCACAACATAGTTCGCATCAGACCTTTCTTAACCGTAGATGCCACTAAAATGCTCATTCACTCTCTCGTTATCTCCCGTCTGGACTACTGCAATATTCTTCTCTCTGGTCCCAACACACTGCCTCCACCTCCCCTCACTGTCAATCTCTACACTGGCTTCCTCTCCCTTTTAGAAATCTCTTCAAGCTCCTCACCAAAACTTACAAGACTCTGTCCTCCTCCACCGCTCCTTACCTCTCCTCCTTTATCTCCATCCACACTCCCTCCCGTCCCCTTTGCTTTGTTGGTGACCACCGCCAGGCCCTGATTAACCAATAGGCTGACTAGGCTGCAGCCTTGATCACCAGGCTCCAGATGAGCGCAACTAAGGTAACACCAGCTTTATTCAAATCAGGGCCTGTCATGGAGGAGAGCAGGAAGGAGGTAACACACTTCAAAGGTAAGTAAATACAGGAGTCAAAAGGGGAATATTGGAAGCTGCAGTGACATGATTGGGAATATTGGAAGCTAAAGACACATGATGGGGATACTGGGAGCTGGAGATATATGAATGGGGATTATGGGAGCTGGAAAAAGATTATGGGGATACTGAGAATTGTAGAGACATGATTAGAAATACTGGGTGGCTGGAGTGACAAGATTTGGGATACTGGGGGGCTGGAGTGACATAATTGGGCATACTGGAATCTGAAGACCCATGATTAGGAATACTTGGGGGGGCTAGAGTGACATGATTGGGAATACTAGGAGCTGGAGACACATGATGGGGGATACCGAGAGCTGGAGAGATATAATGGGGGATAATGGGAGATGGAGACACACAATGGGGATGTTGAGAGCTGGAGTGACATGATTGGGGATACTGGGGGGCTCAGGTGACATGATGGGAGATACTGAGAGCTTGAGTGACCTGATAGGGGGATACTGGGAGCTGTAGTGACATTATTGGGGATAATGGGAGGCTGGAGACACATGAGTGGGAATACTGGGGGGTTGAGTAACATTATTGGGAATTCTGGGAGCTGGATACACATGATGGGGATACTGAGAGCTGGTGAGACATGAATGGGAATACTGGGAGATGGAGACACATTAGATTTAAGATATATAATCTGTATTGTGTGATGGTTTTTAGGATGAAGTGTGAATGTATACTGGAGACTAAGGGCCGTATTCACAGATGCGTGTGTATAAAGTATGCAAATATACACACCTACGTTGCAAGGCAACACCCATGACACCCCCCTTGCATGAACGGGTTTTTCGGTAACTTCCACCTCCATAGGGCACCCTTAAATCTTTGAGTGTACTTATGCATTTGTGTGTTACTTACGTGTGTGCGTATTTACCTAACCGTGCCCTCAAATGGCCATTTACATGGTTCCCCCTGCCAACTTTCACATAATTTCTAACGTGCGTAAATACTACGTAAAGTGCATGGAAAAAGTTACTATGCATGCGCAGTTCATCCGATCCTAAAAATACGCATGCAAGCACACGCAAAACCAAACCTGTCTGTTTTGTATAGTGGTGGTATACTGGAGACTAAGGGCCGTATTCACAGATGCGTGTGTATAAAGTATGCAAATATACGCACCTACGTTGCAAGGCAACACCCATGACACTCCCCTCGCATGAACGGGTTTTCGGTAACTTCCGCCTCCATAGGGCACCCTTAAATCTTTGAGTGTACTTACGCATTTGTGTGTTACCTACGTGTGTGCGTATTTACCTAACCGTGCCCTCAAATGCCCATTTACATGCTTCCCCCCGCCAACTTTCACGTAATTTCTAACATGCGTAAATACTACGTAAAGTGCATGGAAAAAGTTACTACGCATGCGCAGTTCATCCGATCCTAAAAATACGCATGCAAGCACACGCAAAACCAAATCTGTGAATACGGTCCTAAGACACTGTCTGTTTCTAGGATGGTCACTGGTGTTAAATGTTTAATCGTTAAACAAGCGGAAATTTTTTATTTTTTTTTAAAGATTGTTTTATTGGTTTAACAGATAAATCGTAACATGGTACATTCACAACAGACCTCATAGGTCACATTTGTATACAGAAATGTAAAAGAGCAACATTAATATTGATAAAAGTATGGACCATATTCTCAAAGAGTAAACAAGTTACTATTAGCCACTATGAGGTTAGTATCTTACGGAAAAGCAACATAGCACAATTCGTTGTAAACTGGTAACCGAAGAGCATTTTACTTGGAATGGGAAGTAGGGGAAGAGGTGGGGGGGGGGAAGGGGAGATCAGTTATACGAATACATGTCATCACGGTGTAAAGTAAAGGCCATGATAGCCAATGGCAGATCACAAACCAAGACAAGCTAAAGAAATAAGCTTGTCAGCCTGTTGACAGGAGAGTGTAAGTGGTTGTGGTGGTATAGCAGGAACCAAGGGGCCCAAACGCGCGTGAAGACGTGGGATATATTTTGAAGATAAGCTGAAGGGGGAGGCATCCTTCCAATGATTGGCTATGAGACAGCGAGCAGCGTTTAGAATTTGGGTAGCTAGCCTATCAGAGTCTTTATCTAGCTCTACAATAGGAGCGCCCAGGAGGAAGGCCCAGGGGCACTTGGAGATTGGTACATTAAGAACCTGGGAGATTAACGTGGCCACCACGGACCAAAAGCCCGAAATTATGGGACAATTCCACCAAATATGCAGAAAGGAGACCACCTCTCCACATTCCCTCCAGCATAATGGGGAGACCGTGCCATACATACAGTGTAGCCTAGAGGGCACTAGATACCATCTGTTATATTTTTTAAACATGTTCTCTTGAACAAGAGTAGATAAAGAGACCTTAGCAAGTCTCTCTCGAATATCTGACCATGTGTCCTCCTCCGGGGCGCTCCCAGATCCTTCTCCCATGCCACCTCGTGTTTTGGGGTAGGGGCCTCCTTATGTAGGATCAGATAAGTATATAGGGATGAAATCATTTTTTTGCGCTAGTGGGCCACGCAGACACAAAGACTCCACTAAGGATCTGGTGATCTGGGCACACGGCAGGGAGGACAAAAAGTGATGCACTTGTAGATACTCAAAGAGACCCGTCACCCGGGGTCCATATCTGTGTTGCAGATTCTCCAAAGTTGCGCATCTGTCCCCATCCAGTAGGTACCTCACCACCCGGATGCCTGTTGCCCGCCAGCTGGTCAGTGATGCAGATGAATGTCCCGGGGGAAAGTCAGGGTTGCCCCATAGGGGGGTGATGGGGGATGGGAGAGAGGTGACCTTAAAAAAGGTCCTGCAGTAATCCCAAATGGAGCATGTGAAGCGTACAACAGGGTGAGAGGAAATCATGTGTGTTCGCTTGGAAGGTGAAAGGCCCAGGGTGTATGCTAAAGAGGGAGACTCGCACGCGGATACTTCTAACAGGCGCAAATTTAACATTCACAGGAGGGCACTGAACTCCCTAGCTCCGGCCCTGGACACAGCAAGTAGTCTGAGAAAAAACAGTGAGCAGGCTGTTATATACTTTTTATTGTGCTGAGCATGCAATGCTGAGATAAACTGAAGCGGAGCCCTGGGGGGGGAGAGAGAGAGGGAGAAAGAGAGAGAGAGAGAGAGAGCCTGTCTCTCTCAATCCTCCCACTTTCTGCCCAGCAACTCACTGGGAGGGAGTGAGGGAGCAGGAGGTGACATCAGACAGTGACTCTGAATGGAGATGACAGGATCTTCCCACGTCACCAGCCCCTGCGAGTCCGCCTGAGGAGCTGCTATCTGAAAAGATTAGCTTGAAAGGGAGCTTTCATGTTCAAATTGCCAGTGGGTAAGTTATAAATGCTGTTCTTTATTGTTATATGTTTGTTTGTTGTATCCAATTTTGTTGTGAGTCCTCATGGCCGGATTAAGGTTTGTGGGGGCTTTATTATAGGGAAGCTTAAACTCACTGACCCAATAAGGAGAAAAGAAACCCTGTTTTGTTATTTAAGTCATTAATCAAATTCTGTATAATAGCCAAAAACTATATGATAAAGAACAATTCTAAAATAAGTTGTTGGAAGGTTATGTTACATTACCAGGGTAAAGGTAGGGATACTATTATAGGTTATCATTTTAAGTCAGTTATGTTCAAATTTTTATTAGTGTAGTGTGTAAAGTGCTCTAGTTACTAAGAAAAACTATTTGCATCCCATTTTTTTGTGATTAGTGATGCTATGATACCAGTGTTTTGTGTATGGGAAGTGGCTAGTAACAGAACACATAGCTGCCAGTACTTTAAATAATAATCTATAATTTTGGAGGAATTGGGTTTTTTTATTATTAGATTTTTGTACTAATAACATGTTTAAATACACATCATCCTTGCATAGGGATAGTTATAAGCTGTTATATTACTATGCTGCATTTAAAAATGACATAAAATGACCTGAATGAATTTGTTTCAATACACAGTACTTGTGACTATTAACATTAGACCCATGCAAAGGCTGGATGTATAACTACCGGTTAATACATAACAATGGCTAGATTAGTACATACTAGGGAGCAATAGGCTAATATGCAAAGTTAATTAAATTTCTCACAAATCACTTTTCAGGAACAGCTTTAGACATGGTGAAAGAAGCACTGGGTTACAGAAGTGGATATCATAGATAATGTGGGTCATTCATTATACCGCTACATACCTCCCAAACCAGCCAAATTCAGGCAGGAGAGAAAAAATACAGAAATACAATACATTTATATAGTTAAATAAGATAAATGGGGACATTCTTTCACATTTGGTGGGCCTGGTCTATGCTTATCCCACTTCTACGACACTGTACAGGTCCTTTTGTCAGCTCTTCACTCTAGTCCAATCCTCTAAAACCCCTGGACATTTCTCCCTGCTCTGTCATTCCAAATCATATATAGATTCCTCTTATTACACAATAGCTGCCCATGTCTTGGTAGCTGCAAATTGTTTAGTTGTTAAAGCATGGAAACAGGCCTCCCCTTTCTTCCTGATTTTGTATGTTTGGTGCATCGCAGACATGGACAAAATAACCTCCCATTGGCGAGATGAGAAAGTAGTTTCATCGAATGTAGGATTGCTTGTTCCACTTTGAGGTCTCACTTGCCCTACAAAATGCTGGGCCCCCCTAGTAAATGAGTTTCTTCAGCCTTCCTTCCTAAGATTAGTACCTCTATATTTTCAATAAATCGTCTCTTATACCCTTCCATCTTTTTTTCTTTTCTTCTTCTAATGTGACCTTTGCCCCCTTCCCCATCGTTATGTATTTTTTTGGTATTACTATGATACTTTCTTTTATATTCTTACAACACATATAACGCTGTGTTTTCTTTAAACAGTTTGTACCAATTGTATAACTGCTGACTAATAAACAAAAGGGGAAAGACAGGTGTGCATGTGATCAGAGGCGTGACTATCATTGGAGCAGGGTGTGGAGCCAAGCAGAATGGGCCCTTGCCAAACTTGTACCTAGTGAGTACTGAGGACTGTCCAAGCTAAGGGGCTGGTGAAAGTCCCCCCATCTAGACTCATGCCCTGGTCCCTTGCTATGGGGCCCAATTCCATCTACTTCCTTTCCTGCATGTGATATCTATATATGCACTGGGAATCTAGTATATTAAATTTGTTTCAATTAAACCTTTGCAGGAGTAAGTTCCGTTTTAGATTTTTCTGCCTGCTTTGCTCACCTGATTATCTGTATAATACCTTTGTTCTTGATTTCATCCCTCACTATTCTACCTTCTCCAATGCACTGACTCTTGCTTTGGTCATTACTTTTCTAGTTTCTTTAATCCTTTGACTTCAGCTTATCTTAGACCTGACCAATCAGGACATGACAATTATTTCTGCTAGGCCCAGTGCTTTTTTCCTGGGAAAGCCAGCATCAGGAAAAGTAGTTTTACATAATTTGTGAGCTCTATTCTGCGTCAGTCATCGATTTAGATCAATGGTTGTCAACCTTTTAATACTAACCATCCATTTTTTGTATCTTTGTTGATGGTTAAATTTCCTTACTGCCCACCGATGCCGCAGTAACTCAACTTCAAGTATAAAGTAATTTTTGGAGAGAGTTTGTAAAAAATATCTACTTTAATTTATCTTTTAATTTTATACTAGTGGAATGAGCCAGTTGTGGACCCAGGTGCAGAAAATAAGCTTTGAGCATTGTGTATGTGACTAATAGCGCTTGTGGCTCTTTTGTATATAGAAACTTTATTACCTTGACATTGTTCAGAAATTGACTATACAATGTCCGGGTAATAAAGTTTCCATATACTAAAGAGCCACAAGCATTAGTCTAACCTCCATGCAGACTATACAATGTTGCTGTTATGCTGCTGTGCCTCCCTCACCCCAAATAACATCAATAATATCAGCCATTACCCATCGTGACTGCTATCAGGGGTGCCAAACCCCCACTGCCCACCATGAAGGCTTTTGGGTGGTGGTGACCAGGTTGATGACCAATGGTCTAGATCAGTGTTGGCTAACCTGTGACACTCCAGGTGATGTGAAACAACGAGTCCCAGCATGCCTTAACTGCAAAAGCATAGCAGATACCTGACAAAGCATGCTGGGAATTGTAGTTTCACAACATCTGGAGTGCCACAGGTTAGCCAACACTGGTCTAGATGATGTTACATTAGCATTTTCTTATTGATTTGATGTTTCTGTCTTATGTGCAGTTTGCATTGTTAGGGCACCTACCTGAACAGGAAAAAAAGAAAAGGATTTCCCCATTGTACATTGTATAAATAAGTCACTAGGAGGATTATTACATATATTTTACTATGTACAATAGATGCCTGTTTACTTCACATGACTGTGCAACATAAAACAAAAGATGACACTCAGTAAATGTAATGCACCATGTAACTTATACAAGCATTGGCCTATTTCACGAGTCAGATGGTACAATGGTGCAAATCACATCTATGTTATTGCTGCTATTTATAAGTTGCTGTGATCACTGCTGTGTGTTTTCTGCATTACAGTGTGTTCTATTCTCATCTTTTTGTGTCAAGTCTCTTTGTTACTGACATTATCCCTGAGAGACTGGCATTATATTTATGTTGCAGGGACAGTCACATTACCAGTATGCAGTGGTTTAGGCATCTTTCAGCTATGTGGTTTTTAAAAACCTGCAAAGCTGTGCAGGAAATGTTCAGTGTAGCCTCATTTTCATTGAATACATTGTTATGTTCCTAAGAATTTGCAGTTGACTAGCCACATGTGTTTGCTTCCATAACTCAGAAATAAAAGCTGTAGGACCCACTTGACTCATATTTCAAATACAGTATTATTATAATAGGCTGGCTAGCTAAATTGGACACAGATGACTTAACATTTTCTATCATCTGATAGTCCTCACACACAAGTATATATATACAGTGCATGTGTGTGTATGAATATGTGTGTGTGCATATGAATATATATATTATATTTACATATGCATTACTTATTTTGTGTGTGTATGAATATGTGTGTGTGTGTCTGAATATATATATTATATTTACATATGCATTACATATTTTGTGTGTGTACATATATATCTGTAAATAACACCATCAGATCCATGCTGCGCTTGGAGCTCCAGTACAGTGGAAGCGCAGATCTGACGTTGGATTCCATGTTGTATCTTGACTCTTGTGCAGGTAAGGGGAGGTCTCGCATATGGGATTATGATACCTTAATCCTATCATAAGTTTTATGTGTCATCACAGTGTAAAATGGGGACGACCTGAAAATCTGGATAGGGCTTAAGGGCCTTAACATGCCCTAACAATTTCATTTCATTTAAATAGACCCCCCCCTCCAAGTGTAAGTGATGTAGCGCAAGTGACATCTGCATCCCTCTCTGTCCTGCCAGCCTTTCAGGTATGGAAATACCATTGGTGCAACAGGTGCAACGGCACCTGGGCCCATGCTCATACAAGGGTCCGCAGGTGTCATCACCGCACCACCGAAACTCCCCACTGGGTTACCTGGGATATCATCAGGGACAAAGCATATTCTTTGCACCTGGGCCCACAACTTGCTAGTTCTGCCTCTGCAGCCGTTGAATAGACATCCAGTACAAAGACTGGATCCTGCACGTGTTCTGGGTAGTTCTCAGAAAACACCCTCTTTACTGATGTCTGGATCAGATTTTAAAACCATTGACATCAGGGTTGCTGACTCTCCCGGAATGTCCGGGAGACTCCCGAAATTCGGGCAGTACTCCCGGTATCCCGGGAGAACCAGCAAATCTCCCGCAAGTGACTTGAGGCCCGTGGTTTTAGTGAAACCACGGCCTCAAGTCCTGCCCCCCTGCCTGGCAACACCTGTATACTAGTGTTGCTAGGCACAGGAAAGGACTTGATGACGCAATCTGCGGCATCAAGCCCCGTCCCGACCCCTATTTCAACTAAAAACGGGTCAGTATGAGCAAGGGAGCGGAGCCTAATGACGCAATTTGCATAACCGCGTCATTAAGCCCAGCCCCCTCCATGCGTCGCTAGCTTCTCTCCGGGATCTCCCGGAGAGAAGCTGCCAAAAGTCGGCAACCATGATTAACATGGGACAAAACATGCAAGGCCCCGAGCAGATGGTGCTCTGTTATATGTAAATGAATGGACAGCAATAGACTTAAACTTCCATCTCTACAATGGATATTTACCCACTGTACATTGCTCATGAAACTGTGCTCATTTAATAACTATTTTTTTTTTATAACTTATCATATGGACTACAGTACTTAAACTTATAATTCTGCAAAGTGTCACAGAGGCTGCAGCTTAGTGAGGGGAGATTTTGCAGTCACACATATATGGAAGTGGCCATGGTTTCTATTAGATGATGAAAGTCAGGGAAGGACGGGGGAGGGGGGATTGTAACAGAATAATCATTTGAAGTTTAGAAGTTTTTAAACCTGTCTTGAAGACACTGGAATGGATCCAGACTACTGTACTACAGTATTTCTAACCATTTCTGCTGGAAGTGGAAGCTATTTTTCTCTGTGAGAAGGGTGAGGTGTGCTGGTAGTACAGTGAGGGTGTGCTTCCTACTACCTAGAATTCTGCACCATCTACAATTTATGCATGGATGGCGTGGAAGTTTTACACTGCTGTAGGGAGAATGATGTTCACCACTGTAGAGAGAATGATGTGCACCGCTGTAGGGAGAATGATGTTCACCACTGTAGAGAGAATGATGTACACCGCTGTAGAGAGAATGATATACACCGCTGTAGAGAGAATGATGTACATCACTGTAGAGAGAATGATGTACATCACTGTAGAGAGAATGATGTACATCACTGTAGGGAGAATGATGTACATCACTGTAGGGAGAATGATGTACACCGCTGTAGGGAGAATGATGTACACCGCTGTAGGGAGAATGATGTGCACCGCTGTAGGGAGAATTATGTACACCGCTGTAGGGAGAATGAGGTACACCGCTGTAGGGAGAATTATGTACACCGCTGTAGGGAGAATGATGTGCACCACTGTAGGGAGAATGATGAGCCCCAATGTAGGGAGAATGTTGTACATCACTGTAGAGAGAATGATGTGCACCACTGTAGGGAGAATGTTGTACATCACTGTAGAGAGAATGATGTGCACCACTGTAGGGAGAATGATGTGCACCACTGTAGGGAGAATGATGTGCACCACTGTAGGGAGAATGATGTACATCACTGTATGGAGAATAATGTGCCCCACTGTAGGGAGAATGATGTGCACCAGTGTAGGGAGAATGATGTGCACCACTGTAGGGAGAATGATGTACATCACTGTATGGAGAATGATGTGCCCCACTGTAGGGAGAATGATGTGCACCAGTGTAGGGAGAATGATGTGCCCCACTGTAGGGAGAATGATGTGCCTCACTCATTATTTTACAGTAGAAATGTATATCATGAGCAGAAAAAAGGCCTAGTAATAGTTATGTACTGGAAAGTCCATATTACCATTATGCTCCACAACTTCAAGAAGTATATTGATATCTCTGTTTTGCTTGGAATAAACCAAACTACAGCAAGGGGAGAACAACTTGAAACAAAAGAATTTGCCTTGCTCACTACATTAGATAAAGGCATGATGGCATGAACAGGGTAATCTTCATTGACCTCAATTTAAATGATAGAAACATGCTTATTTTATAAAACAAAATAGTTAAACTCTTCCCTGTGGCAAAAACAAATGTAAAATGTGCTGCATGGGCGTTGCTGACTCTCACTTATTGTAACTTTTATTTGCTGCATTCACTACATGCTGTGACCTTCAGAGCAGTTTCAGATTGATGTTCCAGGCAAAGCATTTACTGACAGTCTGTTGTCAGATATGGCAGATTAACCCTTCAATCACAAGACAAAGTAATGGAGCCATTAGAAAACACAATTAGGTAAGAATTCACACCATACGATTGTTTTCAAAGGATGTTAGCGTAGTTAACGTTAGTGTAGATTGCAAAGGCATGAAATGTCACATTATTACAGACCAGGCACATTCTATTTATAATACTAATAATCATCAAAAATAAGTGGATTCACAGGCTTGCCAAATACTATATATAAATACAGGGACAAGGAGTCGTTAACAAAGTAATGAAAAGCACATTTTGGTGCTCATTATTGCATTGATGTCCAGAGCCGCCACCAGAAATATTGGTGCCCAGGACACTATGTGATGTCACCTATGATGTCACATATAGGTGAAGTGCTGTGAACCTGCATGCACATGGGAGTGTATTGGCCTGCTAATGTGCAGCTCTCAGCAGCAAGTATTGAGGGGCCCCATCTGTCTCAGGCCTGGGACAATAGACCAAGCTGCTATCCCGCCCTGATGGCGGCCCTGTTGATGACTATATGTTGTTTTTGGAGCTCTAGGCAAAGTAGCCTCCTTCACTATTATTTATATATTATTATTTATTACCAGGTATATCAAAGAGCAATATTATGGAGAATAATTTTAGAATTACTGAGGAGGAATAAAGAGCTTTATTGAGACAACGAGATCATTTTTTTTGTTTTTATTGTATTCATATAAGGTGCTCTCTATGGGAAGTGATAGCACTCAGCTGTCAGTAGCAATTGTTTATAAACAGCACTCAGTGGAGAGCAGGGCCCTGAGTATACTTTTGACCTGAGCATCTCCATTGTTAAGGGCAGTCTTGTGCGTGGGAATCCAGTACTGGGTGCCTGCTATATCCACGAAATCATCCAGCTTACTACTCCCCACACACAGATGGACTTCCAACACTCTTATCCTGCCTTAAAATTTCTAACCCATGTGAATGTAAAACAATAGCGAATCGGAAGTCTTAATACAACTTGTAACTGAAATCCGGTACTCCTGTTGGAAGTTGTGTGAAGTATCATGTCAGAAGTCTGGATCAAGCGAATTATGTTCCATTCAGCAGAACATAGAATCAAACTATTTATGATTCGACCACATAGAAATAAGATGAATTTGGAACCAATGCTTTTAGTTTGGGGAGTTATGTTATTTTGCATCATGGTGTAGGTGACTAATATTTTTCTTTTTCATAGAAGGCCTTTGCTGTAATTTAGTGTAAATTTCCCTTTAGTGTACCTCATCCTAACCATAAGTCTTGATTTACATGAATACAGTATTCTGTAATGTAATAACAAGTCATAGATAGATGTGTATCTTACATGGGCACATGTTTGCAGTCTACTTGGATAGGTCAACTTTGCAACCTTACATTAATAAGATCTAACAAGATCAAAATAGTTGACTGCATTTTAGTGTATTCTACACATCTGAATTTAAATTTATACTGTTTGCTAAGTTGTCCATACAGGTGAAACTCGAAAAATTAGAATATCGTTCAAAAGTT
>WWET01000772.1:57795-85642 GCA_011038615.1 Limnodynastes dumerilii | reverse complement strand
ACTGTTATTTAGACTTGGGATAGGAAACATCACCTCTCAACTCTAAAACTGTTTGCAACAGATGAAATATGACTCCCCTGCGATCAACTTGGTTTAGCCCAGGAGTAACTAATTTCAAGCTCTTCCGTAAGTCCGGATCCAGGCACTGGTTTGTTCTGCAACGCCTAATTCCCCTTGTTTGCCTAACAAAACACTCAAAAGCAGGTAATCTGCTGCCACCAAGAATTTTGCATGCAGTATACCAACTAGTGCTGGAGGCATTCGGTTCCTTCTTTCCACAAAGCTAACAAAATATATTTTATCAGAATTATCATAAACTCAAAATGGTCTCTTTTGTTACCACTATGGGCCACATTTACTAAGCTGCGGGAAAGAAGTGGAAGATGTTGCCCATAACAACCAATCAGATTCTAGCTCTTACCTTCCTATTACATACTAGAGAATGTCAGCTAGAATTTGATTGGTTGCTATGGGCAACATCTTCAATTTTCCTTTCCAACAGCTTAGTAAACCTAGCCCTATGTAGCATTTAAGAACCAAGCTGATCTGATACATGATTTTGTGAGACATTAACTAATTGATATTTAATATGAAAAGGAATCACAATGCTTATATACAAAAATTATAACAAAATGACATACAAGAGGCAAACAGTTTCTTATAAAATAAAAGGGTGAAAATACAGAAAGATGTCACTTACATAGAGGATACTATCTATCCTGGGACTAGCGAGAATGTGGAATATTTTTCTCCACTTAACAGATACCAAAATATTAACCATTTTATATTATAATAACACATTTTAAAACCCCTGGCCCAGTCCTCAACCCCAACCTTTTCCCTCCAAAAGGTTTTCTGAATTGTGTATAAACCAGACTGATTTTATAACCTGCATCCAGGACATCCAGAAGAGGGCTGCCGTTTTACAGCCAAACATAAACTTATACATCCTTATTGGGATTTACAATATACCCACAAACTTCTTCCTGCTACAAGTACAAAATTTCAAGAACAGATTACAGGTCAGGGCAATAAAAGTTCACTTCATATTTACCATACTATTTTATATACAAGATATTGAATCTTATCATGACAGTAACAAATCCAAGATCCCCCCTATTCAAGTAACACAGGGGATGCCTAGTAGTTATCTTGGTGTAACTAGCTTGGGTGTAATTGGTTCAAAAAAACAGTGTCCCTTCAGCTTACGTCTTCCTGAAAATTAAAGAGTCACCCGCATGTCAAACTGGAGAGTACAGGGGCTTAGAAAGCATAGTGATCTCACTGGGCCCTTGCAAAAATTGCTTGTTGGTCCTGCATTGCCAATCCCAACCCTGGCATAAATGTAAGAATTGAATTTGTATATGGCAAACAAGGGCTAGGGATCCCAATTTTTAATTACCATGCTCTGTATGATTACCAAGAAATGGGGAGCATAGCCCATTTCTTCCAACAAACGTAATACTAGCGCAACATCTGGAGGGCACTTTGATGCGTAAGTGGCCTAACATGCCTAACTCTGGATCTGGTCCCTCATGTGTAGTAATAACTGGTTTTGAGTTCTTGTAATTGGTGTTATTGCATCTGTAAGAAGGATATTTGTGCCATGGACTATGCACAAACAACCAGGTGTGAAACTACTAGTTCCATTATTCTTTTTCCAGGTATTATTCCTATGCTGTTGGACCATGATGAAAGTTATAGATTCCCAACATCTGGAGTACCAATGGTTATTTATCCATACTGTACATGTTTAGAACCATAAAACACATATTGCTCATTAAGTACAATAAAAAAAATTTACTCTGGAATCAGCCTTGATTGGAGGTACAAAATAATTTAACTATTTAGCTCAGGTTGGGGTTAGCTAAATGTTTATCACTTGGTTTCCAAGGAGAGGCAGGCCTATCAATAATTTTACCCCAAGGACCATTTTGGGGCTGATCCAGAATTTGGGAGTAAGGTTAGAACAGGTATAAGTATACAGCTCGGCTAAACCAAGTAAGGGGAGCAAATTAATTTGAATTCTTATGCATTCAGGGAAAATACTTTACTTTTGCACAGAACTCAAATACTGTATAACTTTATGTTTAATCTATAAACTAGAGTTGAGCTTAAAAATCCTCACCTCTCAATTCTAATTCTATTTACACAATACACTAATTTTATTTACACAATATAAATGTGCCTCCCCTTGCAGTTTAACATGGTATTGCTCAGGTCTACATTTGCAAAGGGTGTAAGTGCAGCACTGAATCAGCACTTTTGAAGGAACTCATGGTATAAAATTGTATTCCAGGTAAAATCTACTCTCCCCTCCTTTATCTTCTTGGTACTGGGACTTGTTACTCCAAGACTGGAACTTTAATGATTGGTGTAACCAAAGAATTCTCAAAGTACCAAAATTAAGAAAAACTAAAGCTTAAAAAACTATTAATATGTAACCATTTAGTGATATCAAACAAAGTACTCAATGAACCTGATTCACAGTTAAGGGTAAAATATTTAACATACCTAAATATAAAAATCTGCAATTCCGATTTACAGAAAAGAAGGAGCCCAGTTATCCACTTCCTCTGAGTTGGGAGTGTAACTTAAGGACGTCTTAAGTCTATCTTGTGTATAATTAGGTATGTGCGGACTATTAGATGTGAATCGGTCGTGCATAATGGTGCTTAAAATTAAAATAAAATAAAGAATACATCAAAATATGATATACTTTACAAAAAACATAAACTGATACTGCATTAAGTTAAAATAATAATTACCCACTACATATAGAAATTTTAATAAAACATTTAAAACAATAAGAAAAAAAATAGGAAAAAAAAACAACCACTATAGATATATAGATATATATGTAATTGTGTTTATTATCATTTCAAGTTAATTAGTTACAAAACCTTCTCAAATATGCTAAAATATTTGAAACGTTACATGGTTAAAGTGTAGCACAAAATGTGAAATCAGCATAAGATTTAAAAAACGAGACTTGTTTAATTTATAAACACAAATCCATTAATTATAAACACGCAGCAGGTGTGGGCTGAACTAAGTAAGAGAAGATGCACGGCCTCACCGCAAACAATACAGTTCCTCTACTTACGAGTGGTCGAGGACAACCTCTACTTTTGTGTGTAAGTTTCCGCAAGGCGCTCCTACTTGTGAATCAGTCCTAACTCTGTTGGCTTGCCAATACTGTACATTAGTAGCCTGTGTGCAGCTCATTTGCATTAAGAGTCTTGTCCCTCTAGCCACGCATGCTGGACTCGTTACGTGCTGATGCGTGCATCAGTCTTAAGTCAGACGTCCGTGTATGTGAACCAGTTGGCCATGGTTTCCGTGCGTATATTTGGGTTCTGGGCATGCGCAGTTTAACTGATCATTACAATATGCATGGAGATTCTACACTTACTTAAGTGTGAACACGGTCCAATAAATTGACAGCACATAACTGATGGGACAGAACACTATGATGACACACCAGATATCATACAAAGGAGTATTAACCCCACTTATGGGGGTGCTAATATACAGCCAGGGACAATTTCAGTAAAACACAAGACAAGGTTTGAACCCCATAAACAGAGTTCTAGAGGCTGCTTGGTTACAGTGCACATGAATACGATCCAATAATAAATAATTTCCCAATAAAAGAAATCAATCATCAAATATAGTGTGCCAAATTTGTAGATTTATTAATCAAACAATTAGTATAAGAATGCGAAATATCTGCTATCCCCGACAGCATGCCCAAATAGTTGCTATTTTGTATCCAATATAAGTATCAATAACACATATAACCATCAAATGAAGGAAGATACAAACTGTAACAATAGTGGCATTTAAAATACTCAGAAATAATCCTAGTGATGGCGCCAGAGAGTAATACTCCACACAATGGGGTAGATCCAGGACTACGTGTATAAAACGTACGCTAGCGTATTGTATTTACGCTAGAATGCCTTCTAAGCACTCCCCTCGCTTTCCTCTTTCCAAACCCTACCTTAACTTTTCCCGATGTAACCGCTAACGTACGTATAGTCCCCACGTACTTACGCTGCTAAGCACGCCCATACTGTACAATTTAAATGCTGCACCACGCCTTTCTAGCGTAAATACAGGTGGCGTATGGCTGGCACGCCCCTACGTACGTTATTACGTGGATGATACGTGAATGTCCCATACGCTCTGTGTTACATGGTGTAACGTCTGCCGTGCACTTGCGCACTAACTACTAATGTGTGAATTTACGCTAGCGGCTAGCTTGATCAGGTATCTGTGTGCAATAAGTAAAAGCAAAGCATTCTCCCTGCATGCATAGAATAAAATTAACTGGACTTCCCCTGAAATCAACAAGGTTTTGCCCAGGTGTAACTTTAAGTTCTTATTTTCAGCCTCTGAATCAGGCCCTACGTGTATAAAACGTACGCTAGCGTATTGTATTTACGCTAGCGTGCCTTCTAAGCACTCCCCTCGCTTTCCTCTTTCCAAACCCTACCTTAACTTTTCCCGACGTAACCGCTAACGTACGTATAGTCCCCACATACTTACGCTGCTAAGCACGCCCACGCACTGTACAATTTAAATGCTGCACCCCGCCTTTCTAGTGTAATTACAGGTGGCGTATGGCTGGCACGCCCCTACATACGTTGTTACGTGGATGATACATGAATGGCCCATACGCTCTGTGTTACGTGGTGTAACGTCTGCCGTGCACATGCACAGTAACTACTAATGTGTGAATTTACGCTAGCGGCTAGTGTAAATTCACTCGCGGACATGGTTCAGGATCTACCCCAATGTTAATAATATCAATCAAATAAAATGCATATATTAAGTAATAAATGAGGAAAACTAAGAAATGAAAGTCTGAATAGTGATAATACACAGCAGCTGCACACTCAAAAAGAGGCAAATCTAAAATGGAACATTTGAAACAGCAGAGTTGCGCTTTAAGGACCGGATTCAGAGTTCCGAGCATGTGCGATGCTGAATCGCACATGCTCATTTCACTACGGGCTATTCAAGGATGCACTTCCGTGCATCCTATAGCCCACTCTGAATAGCACGTAAGGTGCTACTCAGAGTAGAATGCGGATGTGCAAGGCTTGTTAAAGCTAGTCGGAGCCTTAATGGCTCCAACTTTTATTTTTTATTTTTTCAAAGTAAAAATAAACCCCGTTACCCCCGCCTGCTCCGCCGCCGACGCCCCATAATCAGAGAGTAAAATATTACGGACTGCATTAGCACCTTTATCATGAGGGATATGGGTGTATAATGCTTGTACGTCCAATGTTAGGAACCCATATTGTGGTTTCCATTCAATATTTTCTAGTTTAGATAACAAATGTATGGTATCTCTGATGTGGGAGCACAGTGACACTACGTAGCCCTGAAGAAAGTGGTCAACAAAAAATTATAAATTTGATGTGAGGGACCCAACACCTGAAATTATAGGGCGCCCTGGTGGAGTGGTAGTGGATTTGTGAATTTTGTGCAACAAATAAAGAACTGGAGTGATGGGAAATTTGATAAAGAGGAAGGCAAACTCCTATTTAGATATGACCTCATGGTTAAGAGCTGTTTGTAACAGGTCAAGGAAGGATTGGGAATATTCTATAGTAGGGTTGTTGGAAATTTTGCCATAAAACAGAGGATTATCAAGTTGATGATTATCAAGTTGATGTATAAAACACATCTAGATCCAAAATAACAACCCCCCCCCTCCCTTATCTGCCTTATTATGTCAGGATTCTCCATAAGTTCTTTCAAAGACAAACGTTCATCATATTTAAGATTATCATTATATTTATTGGTTTTACCATCTTTTTCACATAGACTTTGAAAGGCTTTTAATGTCTCTTTGTAAAAAATGCGAATACTTGGACTCATATGACTGGTGGGGAAGAAATTAGATTTTAATTTGAATTTGCTTCTATCCACTCCTAGACCGAAATCCCCCTGATAAGGCGGGTCTATCGGTATAACTGTGGAGTAATTAATGAAGGCTTCTTGCAGCCAATTAACCCTTTAAAAGAAACCATGGACACCACTTGCCTTCTACCTTACCTTTCGCCTTGAAAAAGTCCTTGCCTGGACGAAACGCGTCGACGGTGACAGTGTATGCCATATCCAGCTCCTGACGTGTTCTGAATATCTCCTCTACGGATATTTCACATTATTGTGTGTTGGCATGGGACTTGCAGCACGGGGACACCCGCGGCTCTGTGCCTCTCTACCATCCCTCCACTGACTCTGATGTGCGAGGTAAAGTTTGTGGACTCTGGCGGTGGATCATCTGCAGGCGGCAGGCGTTAACCTCTGTTGGAGAAAATTTCTATCACTGTGCACTGGTGCGCAAAGATAAGTCTGTGGACCCTGGCGATACATAATTTGCAGACGGCAGACGCTAAATAAGTATACCTATTATTGGAGAGGATCCATACCATTGTGTATTATCAACACGGCATCGGGTGGAAATAGGATTCCAGTATCTAACTGGTAACACTATCCACATTAACACTTTATCATTACTGCTTCCTATTGCTTATACCAGCCATTTCCACAGACTATATATATATATTTTTTAATATTGTGCACACCACACAAATCACGTGCAGGTGTACTTTATATCAGTTGGAGAAGTAATCTGCATGATATTGTTCCTATAGGAGAAGTTATTACTACAGCGATCAGTTATTGCTTGGACATTTTATTAATGTTTATTTTATATATTTAATTGTAAAATTGTATTGTTACAATCTATGGCCCAGATCCAGAACAACGCTTGTGAGTGAATTTACGCGTGGCGGACACGTAAAATCGCCTTTTAGTAAGTACTGCACATGCGCACCATAGATAATACGCACTGTAACGTAGCGTAAATGTGAGCGTATGGGCCATTCACGTATGTGTCACGTAAATACTTACGTGTGGGCGTGCCAATTTTACGTTTCACAAAAATACGTCTGAAATACACTATGTAGGCGGGGGTTTATATTTAAAGTGTACAGTATGGGCGTGCTTAGCTGCGTAAATACGTGTTGCCCATACATTGCCGATCACAAAGGTTACGTGCCAAAAGTTAAGGTAGGGTTTGGAAAGCGGATCTTGGTCAAAATATGTACATTCAAGGGGTGTGCCGAGGGGAGTGCATAGAAGGTACGCACGCATAAATACGCTACGCGAGTAAACGTACAGCAAACATAGTTCTGGATCTACCCCATTATTCTTGTATACACTCCCCATTAATCATGGCGCTAATAGGGGACAAAGTTTATGTGGTATCCCAATATCTTCATCCTATATTAGAAGAAGATCGAACCTTCAAAATGAGCTGAAGTGGATTTTTCTTTTGGACTCACTGTCCTCACATGGCCTAAATGAAAACATGATTTTCACACCATTTTTATGATTACTCTTTATTCTTTTGTTGTTAATCCTGGAAATTCCTGGAATTAATAATACCCTGGGTCAGGTATAACTCTCTAATATGTTATAATCGATACTTACCCATGTTCTTTATTTTTCAGTTACGTTGACCTCCATCTGGAGGATATACCATGGATCCCTTTGGATGATTACATCGAACTCTTCATACGTTTCCAAGCTAAATCTAATCCATATGATTTTTTAAGGTTCGATCTTCCTCTAATATAGGATGAAGATATTGGGATACCACATAAACTTTGTCCCCTATTAACGCCATGATTAATGGCGAGTGTATACAAGAATAATGTGTATATATATGGCACATATTTGAGTGCAAGGATGTTTACCACTATACTTACCTTATTTAAATCCAATCTATCATTGGCATCTGCTAGAGGCAGGTAACATGTCTCTTCTTAAACATGAAGAAATAATGGAGGAAAATTCTAAAAGTGCTGGGGTATCTCCAGTGGAAAATGTCAGATTAAAACACTACATAGTTGAAGAACTGTCAATTAAAATCCGACTCTGAAGTAAAAACCCTTACCTCACGGGGAAAGATGCAGGGAAAATAAATAAGATAAAAAATATATTTATTAATTACATCCAACAATTCATAAAACTCAATAAAAGACAGTGAATAAAATTGGAGCCAAAAATGTGCATACCAGGAAGCTGGCACAATTGAACAGTTCATGTGGAGCCACAAGTACCCGGGTGATGGCTAGATGTAAACATGTACTGCTGGTCCTGGGAGGAACGTCTATAGACTCCTGCTGCCGCTGACTTATACGTTTCAGGCTCTGCCTGAGCCCATTCTCAAAGTCCAGGACCATGGTCCATGGTGATTCTGTTATTTTATTATGCTGTCTTATTACAAGTTTATAATGCTAAGTAGTGTTTTTCTTAGCAATAATTTACTAACTTGTTATGAAACATCTTAATACTTGTAAAAGCTGGCTGGTTAGGGCGGAGGGCACTTAGAAGCCCATACTGTAAAATTTAAATAGATCTACCCTCCCCCTTGCGCTCAATCCCGCTCCACCATAGGAGAGACAGTGGAATTTTTTTAATTGGAAAGATAGATTGCAAGGATGTGTTCCATTGTGGCACCCCACATGTACATATGCAATATATAAACACTGGGGGCCAGGTTTCTTAAGCTGCGGGTTTGGAAAAGTGGAGATGTTGCCCATAGCAACCAATCAGATTCTAGCTGACATCCTCTACTATGTAATAGGAAAGTGACCTGCAGCTTAGTAAATCTGGCCCTGGGTGTTTTATGGTCCTAACGATTGGAAAATGCCCCCTTTTAGAAGTCTGACTTCGGTCCTATGGTAGCAATGCCAAGCTAAAAATAAAATAAATAGGCTAAAAGTGAAATCCAAGAGGTTATTTTTCTTCTGTGAAAATTGAATTCTGTCAGTGCTATCACAGTGGGGAACCAAATCAAGAATGTATCCACCACAGGAGTGCACTTCAATGTATGACTCAAGTCGAATATTCTAAAATTCCATAGAAGATTATTTATGTGAGTGGAAAAATGCACCATCCTACATTATTCAGCACTACATGTTATTATCAACAAATCTGCAGTAAAAAGGCTACATTAACTTTCTGTACATAAAGCCTGTTCTTCCAACTACAGTATAGCAATTTAGTCCCTTATTGCTCTGAGTTTTAAGCAGAAACATAAATAAACATGAGCATTTTTCCCCTGCACCTCCCCATCCATATGGCAGCCTGGTTTACATGATGAGAAACCATTCAATGTGACACTGCACACAAATGTGACATTAATTATGGAGGTCAGCAGAAAGAGAACAGGGATAAATAACTGGAAGCTGTCTTTAGGCAATTGATACAATGGTTGGAGTAGTCATGCCTGCTAATTCTGACTGATAGAAACGAGTGTGAGAAATGGACCCTAGAGCTTATTAAAGTTACTGTCCTAATTTGCAACCCATCAACATTACCATAGAACACATTTACACAGTAGATTAAAAAAAATCTAAACTATAGAGCATAGCTGGTGATGACCAATAGTATCCCTGAATATCAGCTACATATATACTGTATTATGTCTATAATGTGTATCACTTTGGTGAGTGTGAACATATTTGCATCCAAAAATCACAGACTTAAAATCCCTTCATATCAGGGTGGCTCAGTGAGTAGCACTTGTGTCTCACAGCATGAGGTCATGAGTTTGATCCCTGGACTAGGCCTTATCTGTGTGGAGTTTTTGCATGTTTTCCACGTGTCTGCATGGGTTTCCTCTGGGTGCTCCGGTCTTCTCCCACATGCCAAAAATATGCTGGTAAGTTAATTGGCTGCTGAATAAATTAACCCTACTGTGTGTATAAGTTAGGGACTTTAGAATGTAACTCCAATATGGACAGGGACTAATGTTATATAGTCTCTGTAAAGTGCTATGTAATCTGACAGCGCTATATAAAAAAAAAGCCTGTTAATATGTCAAGGTATGTACAAAATTAATCAAATATATTGTCATTGTAAATGGCTTTTAATAAAAAAAAAAACCACATCCCTGAGTGGCTTCCACTAAATCAGTGAGATTAGGCAGCTTTCCTGTGTTCTGTCATACTGGTCATTCCACTTCACCCCATTTACTTAAGTGTCCAACAGGCAGGGGATCCTGTCTCGGCTTTTTGACAAGTGAAGAGATGAGACTGGCCCTGATAACCTTCTTGGCAATTAGACATCAAACCTTGTATATAGTAAATGTCAAGTCAATTAAATGTGAGCTCTGTTGGTTGAAAGCGCATACATTAATTATTAATTAAATTATTAATTAAACAGAATAATTGAAACCTAAGAGCAGCAGCACACATTGTGGATTTGGTTGCTGTGGCACAGGAGGAGCGCAGTCTTGCCTTGGGGATATGATGGCATGAAAGGCTCATTAAATGATGAGGCTATTTATGTCAAGCGTTTGGAATATATGTGGAAAGCCCAGACCATTTGGTTGTATACAATATACATGAGGTTATAGAGTGCTGGACAGTGAGGTATTGTGTGTACAGGTCTATTCACAGACACACCAGTTACTTCCTTTCTTCCTGTAGCATACATGTACAGGTAATATAATCATTCATTGCTGTAGCACAGAACAGTAATACATTTGTAGAAAACAATACAATATTCTCATAAATAAATGTGTAAGATAATGCATGAGTTTAATACAATATTTATTAACTGTGGCACTGATAACATGTGTACTGCCTGAGGTATCCACCAATGATTCTCTTCTTTTTTCTATTACAGGAGCTAACACAGTAACTTATAATTTTTGGCCATATGTCATTATATAATTCTTATTTAGTTTACTATTCCAAGTACTATTCCAATGGCTCTCACATGAGAGTTCAGCGGAGTGCATTACAAGTAGAAATAAATGATTACGCTCTTGATCTTTACAGTGTGCCTGCGAATAGAATGGAGTTATTGCTAATGTAAGCCAGTGTCTCTAGCCATATCTAGGAAAAAACCCAAAGCAGTTTAAAAACAATAACAACTCTGCCACCTCTATTTTACAAATGAAATATATTGGGCCTGATTCAGATTTGCATGTGGAAGGGGACATACGCATGTCAGTTGTGTAAGTCCCCGTGACAGGAAACATCTGTGCATGCACACGGCAGATGTTACGTGTCGGAAATCCTTGCGTGCGAAACTGCGTTCCGTATGGAATTACTTCTGTAGAAGGTGCTGGTATTTCAGAGCGGCATGCTGAAATCCCACCACACAGGCGGGGCTAGGCATTCTAATGAAGGGCTGGGGTGGAGAGCTGCACTTTCGCACGCATCCGCGTTCGTAGGGATGCAGACCCGTGTGTAAAACTGAAGGTAGGATCCTGGACACTTAAATATCCAGACCTCTGTAAGAAGCAGGGGAATGACAGGGGTGTATACTCCCCTCCTCCGTGCTTACTTTAAGATCTACATGTGTACGTAAGTCGCACGCAAATCTGAATCATGTCCATTGCCTTTACCCTCCCAGGTGCTTGCTGGCAAAGTTAAGCATGGAGGTAAACACCACTCACCTGTCTATTTAGAACTTGCCTATTGGCCAACAAATATGTAGGCGGTCCACTGTAGGCGGTCCACTGACCTGGTCGAAGGCAGACCAATAAGGGACAAGTCCTGGGAGAATCCTGACTGCCTGGGCAGGTTCCTAGGCCAGGCAGCCCTTATTAGATATATTGTACCAGCAATACAAAATAGTAAAAAAAAAATATATATATATATGTGTGTGTTATCAGTTAAGGAAAATTCCTGTATTTTATATAGATGGGATGCAGCTAGTTATAGAACTATAGAGCGCTACCGTTGGAGGAGGGGGAGGAAGGAAGTATGAGTTCATGTACAGGAAGTGATCTGTGGGGTGCCATGATGCAATTGCTTATTATAGAGTCATCACTTTCTCTATACTATTAAGATGTGAAGACACAACCAAATTGAACAGCTTTCTTTCGTATTAATATTTTTATTTCAATGCTTTTTTCTACACGTATTGTTTTTATGTGAAATTAATGGCAATACATTCCTTATAAGAAAAATAAAGAAAAAGAAAATGGCTGCTTTCTAGGCAGGAGTGAAGGTGGTGAATTCAGGCCCTGAAGCATGACAGACTTTCCTTAAGTTGTTTTCAAGCTTCGTGTTTTTCCCCCACAATAACTAAAGCAAAGTCACACTAGCTGCAGCCATTTGCATCTAAGAAAGAGATGTTTTGCTTTGGTGATATAGTTAATGAGTCTAAAAATATTCAGTATAATAATTCTGTCAAAGCCCCCACAGTCTCCTCAATGAGCAGAAGCCTGCAGGATTCCAATGGGGAGCCAAGTAATGAGCTCTCAACATTCACTCCCACACCGTCCAGGCGAAATATACTTGGGCCTTTATGGTTCCACATCATTAGCAACATGAAACAAAGACACATGCTTGACTTTAATAAGCGACTAAAGTTGCTGGCTTATTAGGCTGTTACCGCGCATAAGCTCTATTTCAGTATGACAAAACAGTTCCATGCAAGGAAGAGACAAGGGAGGGCTCCAGAAACAATATGGTAAGGGCTTTATGTGGCAAGTTATTAAACGGAGAGCCTTGTACAGGCAGATTGCTCGTATGGATCACTCTGCTGGAGAGCATGTTACAGCCATCAGTGTAACCGCATTTGTTACAGAATTTTACTTGATCAACCTGCAAGGAGAATATAAGCAAGCATATTCCCCACTGGGAAAGGTTCAGATATGATTAACTGGGGCATGACCAATAGGTCAATGATATTACAGTGCATTTCCAGCACAATAATTAAGTGGGAAATTTCTGTGATTTGTTTTTCCTTGTTCTTCATGTAGAAATAATGCATTAGCATGGATACAGTTAGTTCTTTCATAACAAGTCACATCTTCACAAGCATTTAAAGAACATACCCATTTACATCTCTATTTCACCCTCCTCAGCCAATAAACAAACATAAGGAAAGAACTGTATTAGAGCCACTATTGATAAAACGTGAGCATGCCTCCATACAATGCAGCTCTACAATAATACAATGTTGTTATAAAAAGATTTCTCAGAATATTTGCCATGTCTTAGTCTTCTAGTTAGTGACAGACAGCAGTTTGCCATGCTGAATAAAACAATTAAAATATTATAGACCAAATCCAGACTTCCGCTGCCCTCAGACATTCAAGTGTATTGTAGCAGTGACAAGCTGATATTGGATCCACAATGGATCCAGCCTTCTCTATGTGCGCATGGCAGGCTCACCCACACAGACATCCAATGCAATATCCCTAAGAGGTCCAATTTATCCTCACTGAAAATTGGGGACAGGTGGGAAGTCTGGCTAGGGAGGGGCACATAGGACATGCCAATACTGTATAACTATTTATCTCTTCCCCCTAGTGTTTACACTCGCCTCACTGTCAGAAATGCATCAGAATCACTAGAGATACATAAGTCTGGATTCTGAGGGTCCAGACAACACAACATATTGGTCAGAGAAAAATACATACGGAGACACTTAGAGACTTATTAATGCAGATTGAAAGACTGAAAATGTGTCTTGTTGACATGCAAAATGCTGCCTGCTTTTGCCTGTAGCACATAGTGGACAGCTTTATTTTATCTTGATACTGATTGAAACATGATTTTGTTAAAGCTCTTTGGGCCAGATCCTAAACTACGTACGCGAGCGATTTTACGCTAGCCGCTGACGTAAAGTTGGCCATTAGTATTTACTGCGCATGCGCGTGGCAGATGTTACGCCACGTAACTTTGAACGTACGTACCAGCCACGTATCAACAGCGTAAGTACGAACGAAGGGGCATGACAGCCATAAGACACCCATAATTACGCTTCAGAGGTGGGGTGAGACATTTAAATCGTACAGTATGGGCATGGCTTAGGCACTTACGTACATGTAGCCTTTCACGTACGTCAGTAGTTACACTTTGAAAAGTTAAGGTAGGGTTTGGCAAGCACAAAACGGCTAAAGTACATACAGCCGAGGGGAGTGTCTAGGGGAGTGCACAGAAAATACGCTACGCGCACTGGATCTACCCCTTTATCTGTAAGCAGTAATTGTAGTAGTTTTATACAGTATTAAAATGACCTACAGTAGTTTTCCCCATTTTTAATAGTGGTATTAATAGTAGGTAAAACTACTGTAGGTCAATTTTAATAATAGATAAATAAATAATAGATAAATGACTAAGGGTCATTATTAATGTACATTGGAGTAGATCCAGAACTACGTTTGCCGTACGTTTATTCGCGTAGCGTATTTTCGGCTGCATACCTTCTATACACTCCCCTAGGCACACCCCTTGAATGTACGTATTTTGTCAAGATACGCTTTCCAAACCCTATCTTAACTTTTGCCAACGTAACCGCAGTAATCCACTCACGTACGTATGGGCAACACGTATTTACGCATGCTAAGCACGCCCAAACTGTACACTTTAAATACAAACCCTCGCCTACTTAACGTATTTCAGACATAATTTGGACTCACGTAAAATTGGCATGCCCACACGTAAGTATTTACATGACACTTACGTGAATGGCCAATACGTTCACAATTACGCTACATTACTGAGCGTATTTTCTATGGTGCACATGCGCAGTACTTACCAAAAGGCGAATTTACGTCTCCGCCACGCGTAAATTCGCTCGCAAGCGTTGTTCTGGATCTGGGCTATTGTTTGTATGTATTTAAAACTGTTTAAAACTAATGTGGTTATTTAGCAATAATAGGGAAATTAATAATTTCCCTCCATTATGAATAAGGACCTATAATATTATATTTAGATCCAATATTAAAAATGACATACATTCATTTTATCATTATTAATAATGACAGTTATTATTAATAATGAGGGAAAACTATACTAAATAATTTTTAATGCTAGGTAAAATAAATAATAAATGACCCACAGGATTTTTTCCAGTTTTAAATTCTAAATACTAAAGTGCACTCAATAGATTTGGTTTACTTACCTCACTCCTTCTCTGCAGGCAGCTGCTCTATGCTGAGTCTGCAGGCTCTGACAGCTTGAATATCTGTCCCACGAGATTGATGACATCACCAATCTCACAAGACCTTGAGTTCCTTAGTATCGGAAGCACAGCTATAGAAATAGAGAGTTGGAAGATGGATACTGGAGGTACCCCTCTGATGGCAGCCTGGGCTGTATGTATTCCTGACTCCCAAAGAGGCTTTAAGCCTGCTGTACACCAACCAAACAAATGGTTGTTCTGCATGATTACCATGCTGTATATGTACTGTGTAACACCTACTGCTGGAACAACATTAAAAGGGTAAAAACAGCATTATTATCTGATCATCATCATTAACACCAACACCAATAATTATCACATCACCAGCAAATCAGTACTGTGCATGCCCAGCCTAAATCAAATAATATTTATCAACCAACAAGACTGACACTCCCTGCGTAAGTGTCCTGAATCTTGTCTATTATGGCAGTCAAGGGTATAAATTTAAGACTTTGATTAAAGGAGTTTTATGTTTTAGACAACCACCCCCTTGGAAGCATTGTGACTTAGCACAGCTAATTGAGTAAAATCCCTAATATTGTATAGCAGAATGTAAAGGTAAAAACAGCAGTCTCCAAAGGAACTGAATTAAATAAAATGATCTCAAAGCCCCATGGACTCGTGTCCATTTATGTTGTACATGTTTACAAAAATGTTTTAAGAGATCATTTTGAATATGTCTGATCTAGTAAAGTAGATCTTGTATGTGTAATTGAACAATGCACAGATAGATTGAATGGGATTAAGATGTGTAATTATTCTGCAGAATAAGAAGGAAAATATACAAAATATTTGTCAATAGTTTTGGATTTTGTAATGCTCAGAAACAGAGAATCAATGATTTCCTGTAAGAACGCCACCCTCATCACCCTCAACAGAGACAGTGGGTATATGGCAAACTTACACAGCGCTATCACAGCAAGAAAATGACAAAAAAATTACAAAACCTAATGCTTTTAAAAACACTTCTCATCTTTAACAAAATATTTCTAAAACACAATGTAAACAAACGTGTATTGGTAAAAAAAAAAATTCTCAACTACTCAATAAATGGCAATTACAGAGTCTCATATAACAGATTCAAAAGAGTATTTTAAGTCAGTGGTTACTCTAGATCAGAGGTTGTCAACCTTTAAATTCCTTTAAGGGAGGGTTTGTAAAAAAAAATATGTACTTAAATTGATCTTTTTATTTACACTTGATGTATTTTTATACATAGATCATTTAAATTTTATGAATTTCTGCATCTCCATCAATGAAGCACCTACTAGTGACCAGTGCGGGAGCTGCTTAAATTGAAGAAAAAGAAAGGTAAATGGGAAGAAATCTTAACATTTTAATAGATATATCCTATAAACATCCTTTTCTCCCCCTTATCTATCCTGTGTACACCATTTTCTCCCTGTATCTATCCTATATACAACCTTTTCTTCCCCGTATCTATCCTGTGTACACCCTTTTCTCCCCTTTATCTATCCTGTGTACACCCTTTTCTCCCTGTATCTATCCTATATACACCCTTTTCTCCCCCTGTATCTATCCTGTATACACCCTCTTCTCCCCCTTATCTATCCTGTGTACACCCTTTTCCCCCTGTATTTATCCTATATGCACCCTTTTCTCCTCCGTATCTATCCTATATACACCCTTTTCTCCATGTATCTATCCTATATACACCCTTTTCTCCCCGTATCTATCCTATATACACCCTTTTCTCCCCGTATCTATCCTACATACACCCATTTCTCCCCCCGTATCTATCCTCTATAACCCCCTCAAACTCCTATATCTATCCTATATATTCACCCTTTTGTCCCCCGCATATATCCTATATACACCCTTTTCTGCTTTCTTTCCATATTCTACAACTTAATTAATAAGCTTTTATTGTTTTCTTACCTTTGCTGTTTTCTTCTCTTTTCTTTTCCCTCCGTCCTACAGCTTGTCATGTCAGCGTCATGCTGCTGCTGCCATAGCAACGCATACACAGTGCCTATCAGGCCTGCCAAACCACCACTGCCCACCATGAAAGCTTGAATCACCCACTAGTGGATGGTAGGCACCAGGTTATTCTGCAGACACATGTATCCATTCACTAACATGCACTATATGGCTGATATAAATAAGTAGAAAATGCATGTATGTTTTCCTAGATAGCTTCCATATATTATCAGAAACCCATGCGATCTCTACAGAATTATGTATACCGACTTTTCTCTTATAGTGTTTTCAATCAGAACTGAAGATTTACAATAATAATTAGCTATCCAAATGTACTAAACCACTGTTGTTATTCAAATCATGTCTTTTTAATCATTTGTGATAAATCATTCATTAAATGTCCAATGCAACACTGTTATGATGCTGCAGGGGCACCCCCATAAGGGATTTCTGAGCCCTGAAAACCTCCCTTCACTCCTAATATTCCTCTGAGAATTCTGTGGTTTTATAAATGTGTTAATTATTCTCTGGCCACTAGTGGTCGTCTTACAATGCTCTGTTTTCCAGCCTGCTCCCTCTCCTCTTTCCTTTATGTTCCTCGATCACACTGAATTTCATCTGTACTCTGGTTGCAGTCTATAAATCTTTTTTCAATGATTTATTGTGTAACAAGAACAAGCACAAAATAATATATGCAAAGTGGCTGACCCACCTGTATCTGCATCTATGAGCTCTGTGCTAGTGAAATGGGGTGTTACAGTGCATTACAGTAAGAAAGTTGGTGGTTTAGTGTAGTTGAGAGCTGTGAGTACAGCTGTGTAGCTGTGAGTACAGCAGCAATCATATTTACCTGTGCTTCCTACTAAAATTATTTTCTAGCTCAGGGCTGTGGTAAGTGTAAAGATTTTAATCAATGAATGCCCCTATTCTCCCCGATATTTATCCTATATACACAAACTATATTTTATTTATGTTTAAAATCTATATTATAATTAAACAGCCCTTAAATTTTACCTAGATTCTGACTAAAGAGATATCATCGTTTAGCTGCTCTAGGGCCAGATACAGACTTCTGATTACTGGCCATTTTCTGTGCGATCACGTCTGCTGTTGTGATCTGTGCATGCGTTCGCATTTGAGAGATCCAGACGGAATGTGATCTGCTTGATCCAGACTTACGTCTATTAACACATCCAACAGCTTCCAACAGGGTGCGGGATTGTGCTTGCAAGTGGAAGGGGTTTAGTATTACACTGTACAGTATAGTCAGGGAATTAAACTGCTGAGCGATCCAGACTCCTGATCCTGTGCCATTTTTATTCAAAAAATTTAAGTTAAGGTTCTGGGACCGGATTCATAGTTACCCATAGACTGCTTATGGTGGCTTCCGCTGTAGAGGCTATCATAAGAATTTGTGATCCACAAGCCCATATGTAGGCTAGCACTCCCTCTGTTCTCCTACGTGTGGATTGGGGATCCGCCACCTGGACCCTACCTTAAGTATACCCCATGTAAATCCTTTGTACGGAATACTGAATTGTATGTAAAGGCTTAGCCAAACCCTTACTGTGCAATTTACATGTCTCCGCCCACCCCCCTCCCATGCATATCTCCTATGCATTGCGGGGGGCTCTGATCTGCATGAAGCACAGCATCAGTCGGCTGCACTCCGTTGCGGAGATAATGGTACTGCACATTTTCAGGCAGACGTCTGTACGTAGTGTACAGAGGTTTGCTTGTGGTGTTAGGTTAAAATCAGGGCCCTGGTGTTGAAAGTCTGTGTGAGTAATGGGGAAGTTTACCCAAGCTCTTGCACGCAGGAGATTCACGATCGGATTCCACCAGATCCAAATCCAGCACAATTGGATCTTAGGATACTCTAATGTCATTGGGTCCATTAACATCAGCAGCAGGTTTGGCGTCACTACACCTGTCTTATTGGCGCACTCTTCCTGTTATCTTTTTCCTGCCAGTCTCTAGGAAGTTACATGTGTCACTGGGGTAACTTCTGCGTCTTCAGTCAATTGCCAGCAAAACTAATCAATTATCACTATTGGTTAGCAGTGTTTATCTGTTACTTGAATCGTGATAGAACTGAAAAGAGCTCATTGGAGACACCATAAAACATTATAATTGCTATAACTGAATTAAAAAGAAAAATCTCAATCTAGGAAAAAGAAGAACGCACAGAATCCAATAAAAGACACATAGAGGGCTGATAATGAATTTATAGTAAAGACAAAGCAGGTGTAAAAGTAGACCTGGGCATGTTGAACTGTGAGGGAAGGCACGTTTCTTGGCTCAGTGTTAATATTCAGGTTACTCATAAAGCTTTGCAGTATGTGAGTTCTATAAGCAAAAGCAAAGAATTTCCTGTCAGCGTCTTTGATTTAAGGAAACGGGAATTTTTTCAAAACAAATGAAAAACTATAAGCTGTAAATGTCCAGAATCATTGCTATGATTTGTTATTTATTGCTTACTTATTGTTATAAGGGTGTGTTTGCTGCTTAAAAAGGCTGATTAGTAATTGTATCCTATACGATGTATGCACTGTTATTTTGCATTGTACCCCCTCCCCTGTTTCTTTTTTCTGTACCCTCTGTTTTATTTTATTGACAAAAAACTGAATTAAAATTAATGATGAAAAAAAAAAAAAAAAAGGCTGATTAGCCACAACCCACATTCCTACCGCAAAGCGACGATGGCAGTATTACCGCAAGATGTCTCAAGCAAGAAAGCGTTGTGACAACTTTCAAAAAATTCCAACTGTTACAGTTATGTTTACTATCTGGTTACCCTAATCTTAACCCTCCCTTTCCCGTAGCCTAATCCTAACCTACCCTGAATACTACCCTAACCATAACCTTCCATGACCTGCAGATTAATCCCAAACTTCCCCTTCTAACAGCCTAACCTTAACCCTCAATGTCCCGCAGCCTAACCAAAAGCTTCCATGTCCTGCAGACTAATCCTAAACTTCCCCTTCCAACAGCCTAACCTTAACGCTCCGCTATTGGAAATCCGTGCTTGTCAAAATAGGGCCATTTCTACATAGAACCTGTTCCCAATAGAAATTTTCTTTATTCATACTATTTCACCACTGATAACAGCCGCAATTCAGCTGGCGTCAGTATCAGTGCTGAAATGCAGGCATTCATACCAAAAAATGAATCCCTGTAATACAGCAAGACTTGCAAGTTAATGAAGAATCAGTTATGCATTATAATACCCCAAACTTACCCACAGTGAGACAATGAATTAGCGTTTATTTGGGGTATATTTACCAAAGTAGCAGGCAGTCAATAGCAGACATCGATCAATCTCGCGGAGCTTTGCTGGCGATTTTTCGGTTCAAATCGTGGTATTCACGAAAACTCGATTTTGCTGCGATTTGATGATTCTCCGTCGAGATGCATCGATTTTTCAAGGGCTAAATCGCTGTGCTTTTCTATAGAAAAGCACAGTTATTTTCCCTGGAAAAATCGCCATCGCTTTATGTTTAAAAAACAAACAAACAGAAGCGCAGCATGTCTGGAATGCTTAGCATTGCTGAGCCTTGTAGTAATATCAGCGTCAGTATGTTAAGCCTTCTAAGCATGCTGCGCTGTATCCGGTGCCGCAAAAAAAAAATACAGTGTGGAAAAAACATACACAAATACATGTACATACATGTGTGCCTAAAATATACATTTGCACTGCATAATAATACCCCCTACTCTGTAAAATTACCCCAGGTGGCCACCCTGTTTATTAATAAATGTATTTTAAATAATGTGTGTTGCATAAAGTCAATAAAATGATTTCACACTCACCATTTAGCTGTCATCATTCTTGGGACTAGTTTCTTGTAGTTTCTTGTTTCTTTGCAGGTAATCTTCTCCAGTTTCTTGAAGAATCTTGTCCGGTTCCTTGAAGATGATGATCCGGTCATTCCTTCTGCTCTTCGGCCTCTTCTGGCACTTGCCCCGGTGAAAGGCTCCTTCCTCTTCTTCGGTGCCGCTCCTAATGGCCATTCAGACACTAGAGGGCACCATTTTATAGAAATGATGACGTCATAATCACTAGAGCGCTCACTAGAGTCCCCTAATGTAAATGACGTCATCATTTCTATAAAAGGGTGCCCTGTACTGACCGAATGGTCATTAAGAGCGGCGCCGAAGAAGAGGAAGGAGCCTGTCACACAAGGCGCTTTGTTTTTGTGTGATTTGCCGACGACATAAAATCCAATTTAGTCAAATTGTCTTTAGTGAATACGGCGAATTGTATTTTTTTCATGACAAACATCTGGACGATTTCTTTCCAGCGATGTTTGCCAGGTCGATTTTGCAAAAGGCTAAAGTCCTGGGACTTTGGTCTTTTTTGCAAAATGCAGATAGCGTTAAAAAGTTACTACGCATGGGTAGTATCTCGGCACGGATATCTAGGCACGTAAGTAAAAAAATTGTTGTTGTGAATCCGGTCCTATATCACAAACGTTGAGGACATAGGGATCTGTATACCTATAGATCTTTAGTAATAATGCAACAGATCCTTAGCTTTCATTTTTCTCCCGCTCCCCCTTTCTTTGATCGCGTTCCCGCTCCCCCTTTCTTTGATCGCTTTCTGTGAAAGTGCATTAATTTTATGCGATCAGAATGCATTCTGCTTATGGAGCCTTAAGTGAAACACACTTCCTATACCTTGTTATAGAATGCAGAGGATAGGTGTGTCCTCTTTCTAAGTACCAATACAGTCATCGGGGCTGATCTTGAACTACGCATAAGATCGGCATTTCTGCTGATCTGCACATGCGCCGGCCAACATCTGCCCGGCGCATGTGCAGATCAGCAGAAATGCCGTAGTTAGGGAAACCCGTTCCTCAGGATCGGGCGTCCCTAACTGTTGCTACTACGCAACAGTTAGGCAAGGAAGGCGTGGGGAGGTAATGAAGGCGGGAGGGCGGGTTTGGACACTTACGCTCCTGTGGCCAGTGTAATTACACTGTTACGCCGGCTGAAGTTAGGGTAGGCTTCAGGGGGAGTGTCGGGGTGAGTGCATGCCGATACGCTGTGTGTTAGCACGCACAGCGCATCGGCGTAGTTCAGGATCAGGCCCATCTACACTGCCACCATTGAAAAGTATTCCATCTGAAGGCTGTCCTGGAGACAGGGGTAGTTAGTAGATCAACTGCAGACCGCGCTCATCATTTGCTTGTATCCATCACATTCCTCTTCTTCACAACTAACCCTAATACTCCATGCCCTGTAGCCTAACCCTTACCCTCTATGCTCTGCAGCTCAACCCTAACCCAACATGCCCCTCAGCCTAACCCTAACCTTCCCCTTAAGCCCTAACATTATACCCACTGCAGCTGCCGCACTAATCTTAATCTCTCCGCCACAACCACCGTAGAAAGTAGCTGTTAGGAATTGGGAAATAGGTTCCCGTTCTTAGTAGTAAATTTCTATTTTGCACGTTTTTCAATGATACAATGATACGGCTGTCTCATGTTCAAAATACGGCCCCTCAGACTAGCAACGGCATCTCCCACCTGCCTTACCCCGCTGATGGAAACACTCCCAGCACAGAACTCTGGATTCAGAGTATCCAGATCTGGACTGTGAAAACAGCGCTTGAAAAACACCCCTTTTACATATGTTTGGATCCAATCCATGTTCATTAATGGCATAGACCTGTTTAGAGACTTTGAGGGTTATTTTACACATATTTTAAAAACATAATTCACTTCAGTGATGTCCAGCTACATTTCCCGTCATGTCCTGTCCTTTAGACAACAGTGGATGGCATTACAAAAACAAATTAATAGTATCGACAAACCAGGGGCATTTTAAGAAGTGAGGGGGCCCTTGTGCAGGATTTGTACATGGCCCCCTCCCCTTATCTGAGACAGGACTGTCCCGATTCGCGGACCTCAAAAGGGGTGGGGCCTAACTGCACTGTAAGCTCCTCCCCCTTTCCGGGCACGAATAGGAACAGTCCCACCGCCGCTGTGTACCACGAATGAATAGGGACAGTCCCATCACAGGGGAATGGAGGCTCATTTGGCATCTATTTCTTCCCTCCGGGAGATCTTAGAGGAAAGCAAAAGATGCAAATGGCCCCCCTGCCCCCTGCCAACACTGGATGCAGGATGAATGCCACAGGGCCCCCTGTTCTGAGAGGCCCGTGTGCACTGCACACCCTGCACCCATTATAGATTCGCCTAAGCGACAAACAGAAATTCAAGTAACAGGCACAACGCTGCCATATCCAACAAGATAAGTGTAAAGCAATGAATAAACAACAAACAAGGACACTGGCTCTACTGCCCAGCAGTAACATTCTGCCTTCAGTCCAGAAGTACTGTCCACCACTAAGATGTAGTAAAACACTTTCTATTCAACAGTATGCAGTGTATGCCGAGAAAGGCAGACGCTTTCCCTTCAAATTAGTATGCAATGGAAGGCGGCTGTATATTCAAATGGATTTTCTAGCAATTTGGTTGTTTTCCTTATAATAACAGGAAAGAACATTTTGATTTTGAAGGTGACAGAGGCAATATTACCAGAATTAAACAATCTGAATTAGCTTTTTCATGAAATGTAATATGTTTTATGCTTTTAGATTGGACGCTCCAGTGCTTTCAGATGAGCCTTTTCACTGTCACACTCAATGGCCAGGAACAGAATAAGCTCTGGAGGTAGGATTATCCTCAAATTACATTTTTTTTTTTTTTATAGAAAAAGAAGCTAATAGCAAATGTTCCCAGCTAACTGTAGGTTCATCTATGCTATAACTAGAGAAACAAGAAATAATATTAGATAAAAAGAAAAGTAGAACATTAGTAAACAAAGGGGTGTTTGGGAGATTGCTATTCCGCCTCAGCTAGAAGCAATTCTTATCATCAAGAAAGACGTAAATAGGTGTCAAGTGCTCCGGCTTTCTAAATGATCCCTAAAGAATATTTTTTATGTCCTTTTACATAAGCAGTGCAATGGTAAAATGTAAGAATATGGGATCCCATAATAAACTGATGCATGCAGATGTCTCATGCGTTTAGCATTTGCTTATACGTATAAATGTACACGCATCTTAATGGTCTTGCGTACAAAAGAATAACTGGTCGGCTTCAGACCTTCGTGCTTGGTCCACACGCAGGAAGGTCTGTCTGTACTTATGGAAGAGGGAGTGAACTCCCCTCATTGCTCTCTCTCATGCAGAGTTTTGGTCAGTTACACTGTCATAAGGCAGCCTTTACTGTGCTGTGCGCCCATACTGTAAAATTGACATCACCCGTCCACCACCACCCACCGAGCGTACTTTTGGTGAGTGGGTGAGTGGAGGGGAAGGCCTGCCTTGTTTAATGGATCTCCTTTCGTATGGGCTCAGTTTTGTAAGAGATTAGCTACGTAACATCTGCCGGACGCATGCGCTCTTCCATTCAGGAAATCCCCTCTAAATTACGCTGTAGTATTAAGTGAATACTATAAGTACTACAACACTCAATGACTATCTGTAACCATATAAAGTAGCAAGTATGATATCTTTACACAAGCAGAAATATAGTCATCAGTACAATCTCAGTGTTTGACGTGTTATGTTTTGTGGGAGGGAATTCATCACAATTAACATGCATGATAATGACTTCTGTACCTTTGGATCACTTTAGGGATGAGCAAGACGCTTGATGAGGGATTTAACGAGCAACATTTTAGATTTTAGTCCTGGAAATGTTCAAATTGATGCAGCAGTAGGAGTCATACACATGTGCAGGACTTTTATACTAACAAAATAGAGAAAGTTAATCCCTCCGATATAATAAAGTTTAACTAGATCTATGTTATAGCAAGTGTATATTTATGTATATAACTGGAACATATTGCACAGAACTTTTTCAGAATAAAACTTTTGGTAAAAAAAAAATCAGAAATGGAAGGTCACATATGAACATATTCTTGGCTGAATATTAAAATAAAAAATGGGCCAGGTTTGCTAAGCTGCGGTAAAGGAAAACTGTAGATATTGCCCATTGCAACCAATCAGATTCTAGCTCTCACTTTCTGATTACATATTAGAAAATGTCAGATAGAAGCTGATTGGTTGCTATGGGCAACATTTCCACTTTTCCTTTCTTGCAGCTTAGTAAATATGGCTCCATGATTTCATACAGTAGTCAGAATAATTTGTTTGTTGTCTTTGTTCTAACTACTAACCTTTATCAAAGACAAAAAAAAAATCATCTAAATAATCATCTAAATAAACTATTTTCATTTCCTATATTAAAAGTGGTGTGGAAAGTGTGCTGTATACAGAGGAATGGCATACCAGTACTTTTTTCAACCCTACTGACTTAATCCCAACCTTTTTCAGATCCACAGTTTCAGGAGATGCATTTTATACATCCCTGCACATGTGTTTATGTGCCCCTGCAGCCTCCCATTCGATTGAAAGCAGTGTGGAGAAACAGGAGCATAGTGGAGGTTTGGAGAGAGATTAGACACAGGGGAGATCTTGGAGAGATGCAGGGGCAAGAAAAAGAGAAGCAAGGGGTGTTATGGGGATATATATCTTATGGTGGACAGTGGTCCTGTAAGTAATAGGACCAGAGTTACTGACTCTTAGTAGCTTCCCGTCCGAAGACCAGAAGAACTGCCTGAATTTTGGGAGTCTCCCGGACGTTCCAGGGGAGTCAGCAACACTGAATAGGACTTATCCGCCATTTTAGAGCATAATAGGCCTCAATTCTCCCCCACACCTTAATATGGAGTATATTGGGAATATTAAACAACTATGGCGATGAATGGAGAAATATTATGCTGGTATAGTGAGAGCATTATTAATCTTAGAACATCCTCTAAGAAGTAGTTTGTGTTGTATATTTGTCTGTAGGATGTGGTCACTAGGTTTCAGTCTGCATATAGTGTATGGTGGAGAGACTTATATCCTCACTGCCTAATAACAGCCAGGATTTATTCAAGTAGTCCAGGGTGAAAGAGTTTGTGCTGCTAAGAATATCACAGCAGAACATTCCAAGTGATTACAAAGATTAAGGGCTGGATCCAGACCTTGTTAAGTGCTTGAACTTAGTTACTCCTGGGCTAAACCATGTTGATTGCAGCGGAGTCATATTTCATCTGTTGCAAACAGTATTAGAATTTAGAGGTGATGTTTCCTATACCAAGTCTAAATAACAGTATGCAAATAATACAATTAACTTGACTCCCCCTGAAATCAACATGGTTTAGCCCAGAAGTAACTAAGTTAAAGCACTTAACCAAGTCTCGATCCAGCCCAAAGTCTGTGTTTTGCATAATGGTCACTAGGATTCTGTCTCTATACTGAATAGCTGTCACTAGGATGCAGTCTTTATTACATAGTGGTCAAAGGGATAGGGTTTGCATTGTATTGTGGTCACTAAGATGCAACCAAATTCAATAATACTGTGGGAGGACATAGACAAACAATAAAATGATCAGAAGGCGCAGCCCAGATGGTATACCATGCCAGTGGAGTTTCTATCATGGGTGCAGGGTGTGCAGAGCACAATATGCCCCTGAGACCTAGGCGGCTTAATGTCCCCTTTAAACTGGTAGCAGCTGCAGTGGAGAGGGTGTACTGGCTGAGTCTAAGCCCTTACAGTGTCCCATTTTGGGACACTGTGAAAAACTACACAGACAACACATAATATTTCTTCTGTAGGGACTTGCTGCCTCATTGGATGTGTGTGTGTGTGTGTGTGTGTGTGTGTGTGTTGGGGGGGGGGATACAAGTACAAATCAATCCCACAGGTCCTCTCACTTCTTAAAATGCCCTTGTACCACGCCTTATACTCAAATTCCACAATACTGTGAAAAAACTCGGACTACAAGAGCATGAAGACCTATGTAATAGCAGGAATACAGGACTGAATGAAATAACAGGGGACAACCCCAGTGGCAAACGCAGGATTTTGAAAGGGGGGTTTCCAATGCGTGTAATACATATGAGGTATATTATCATAGCTGCAAACGTTTTGGAGCCTGAAAATGTGGCAAATAAGGTCCGCCGCGTCCTGCCCAAGCTCTTACCCCTAGCGCGTATATGTGTGTATGTGTGTTTGTTTGTTAGGGAATTAGACTGTAATACGGCAGAGGTTGATGTGTGTAAAATTGTGAAGAGCTACTTAATATGATGCACTGTTAAAAAATAAAACATATGTAAAATGAAAATACTGATAATACGGTCGTACTATCTGACTGCCAGGACATGTAAGATGTCCAGTAAGGTTCTCTGTGAAAGCAGGATGTTATAATATAGATTTTAAAATAATAAAAATTCTACATTAAGGAAATATTTTGGTTATTGGCTGTAATAAGTCCTGTTCTGATATTTTTTTTATAGGTGATTTATAAGTTACTTCTTTCACACAGTAAAATAGTACTTTCATATTGAAGTAACAGATCTAATGGTAATAGCAGTATACAATGCATTAGTAGAGCACGAGCACATTACACAATGTACAGAGCCTGTGTCAGTGCATAAGCACTGTTGTATTTGTAGTGAACCATTCACCATTCCCACCTGCTTTCCTAATGCAGCACAGGCCAGGACCATCTTCCTCAGCTTTGTCAGCCTAGATCACATTGTCGCTAAGCCACGCCCCTTTCACGGTACCCACTAAGCCACGCCCCTTTTTGAGGTTTCACCTTTTTTTCCTTTTTTTTTTCATTTTTCAATTTCGGGGGTTTCTGGGCAACCAAAACTCCCCCTGGGTGTGCCACTGAACCCCCCCTGTTTTATTCAGTGTCCCAGTTTCTAGGAAACCAGATTTGGACCACATACTGAAAAGGTGCCAAAGAGAAGATCGCCCTAGCTGCCTGGTAACAGAAGGAGTGAGTGCAGCAGCTCTGAGAATTCGCAATT
>WWET01000772.1:34723-47608 GCA_011038615.1 Limnodynastes dumerilii | reverse complement strand
TTAATGGAAAGAGATACAGGGAGGCAGCCATCCCCTTTAGTTAGAAAAATACTTGCGCCTGACTTGTACCATCATTTTATTTTATTATTTGGGTCTTGGCAGTCAAATGATGGAGTAAAGCTGGGTACACACTGGGGCTTTTTCACACCATTATCGTTCCAATCACCCGATAAATGAGTGTTTGGAAAGATATCGTGTAAGTGTGTACTCAACAATCATGCGTTTGTTTCAAAGTACACAACATCGCTTAAAATGATTTCTAGGCAGGTTTAATTGTATACGATTACGATGCCCGATGTCCTCTATTCAGCAGAGAATCGTTTCAGTCTGGACAGTACAAAGATCAGCGGCAGAATCGGGAGTAATCTCTGTAACCAATATGAATCGTTATAGAAACTCCCAGTGTGTGTCTAGCTTTAAAATGTGGAATTAAAAGGTCCTGCAACATATTTCAAAAAGATCTGAGATCACTTAATTGTCCAGATTACACCTGCCCAATGATGGCACTCTGTTAGACAAAAAATAAAACTGAGCATTGTATAGATGGGAGGGACAATAAACGACTGATTGGGACTTCAGTCACAGTATTGTCAACTAGGGGGTTAATTTTCTAGACTTCTCCATAAGGGGTTTTTGTCTGATTGCTTAAGTGTCAGCAAGCAGTGGGGGGTTAGGTCAGGTGGCAGTGTTCATATAAGGGTTAGGTTAGGGCGTGTCTGTCTCTCTTTGATGTCTCGTTACCCTCCCTCCCCATTGTTAGGATGTATTTTTTACATGCCAATTTTTTTTCCTTACAGACGGGGCATAGGTTGGGCGATAGAGGTGGTGTGTCACCATTTTATGTGTGGCGCAAGAAAAGAAAAGGGGGAAATGTCTGCTTGCAGGGGCGCACCTTTTCTGGTAATTGCCGGGTCGCCCGCCCCGTGCTGGGGGCCTTGCTCTGCCTCCTCCCTGATTGGAGGTGTGCACTTTGAAGAGGTGGAGCCAGGGAACGGGTTTGGGAGGTGGGGGCGCTTTATTTTCCAACATGGTTGTTTGCTTAAGTATCCTGAGGTGACACACCTACCTTCTATTGCCACCTTGTCTCAACCCTAAATTTTATAGTCCAAAATCACAATTCATAACACATTCCCATTTATATTATTCAATAACTCTATGCCCCATTTTAAACTCAATAAAGTTGTCTGTGTTTTTATTGTATGAATGTTGGGTACTGTGAGGGAAGGACTCAATCATGGTTCGTTTATGAGTCCACATGCGTGGACAGAGGGGCAAAACTCTTAATGCAAATGACCAGCACACAGGCTACAAATGTACAGTATGGGCGTTCCAACAGAGTTAGGACTGATTCACAAGTAGGAGTGCCTTGTGTAAACTAACATATGCATAGGAAAAGATAAGGTAACCCTCGACCACTCGTAAGTTGAAGAACTGTGTTGTTTGCTGTGAGGCCATACATCTTCTACTTAGTTCAGGTCACACCTGCTGCATGTTTATAATCAATGGATTAATCAATGTGTTTTTAAATGAAACAAATAAAGGCTCATTTATTTAATCCAATGTTGATTTTATATTTTGTGCAAGACTTTAACCTTATAAAGGTGACATTATTTTATTAGAGTTTGTGAAGGTTTTTTTTTATTATTTTTGATTCACTTTTAATTTTTGTGAATAAATACCATTATATTTAATTATATTTAATTGTATTGGTTGTTTGTGTATTTTTTTATTAAATGCTTATTTTTTTTAAATGTTATATGAATGTCTCTATATGTGGATCATTGTATTTCTAACTTCATGCAGTATGCGTTTATGTGTATTGTAAAATACAATATGTCATGATTATTCTTATTTTAAGTTGTATTGTTAATGGTTACTTTTGTTTACATATGTTAATGAGAGTATGATCTGCTTTTATTTAAAAAAAAAAAAAAAAAAATTACTTTTCAGTGCGTTTAGTTACCTATATATGAATCATAAGCAATTTTAAGCACCTTTAGGCACGACTGATTCACAGCTAATAAAGTCTGCACACCTAATTATACGCAGGAAAGACTTATGTCCTTACGTTGCACTCCCTACACAGGGGGAGTGTTTAAAAGGTTTCTTTTATCTGAATCGGTTTTTATATTTTTATAGTTTGTATATTTAGGTAAGTTCGCACTTTTACTCTTAAGTGTGAATCAGGTCCACAGACAACAGGCTCTCGACAGACCTTGTGGATACATTTATTAATAGGGAAATGTTACAGGTACAATAATACATCATGAAGTAAAGGAGTGTGCTATGGGTTTTGCAAAGTATGTTTCAGATGCCCTGCACAAAACTGCCTGAAATCCATTATGGCCAGTATGCCCCTATCAAGAACCTTAGCAACTTACAACTTTCATATAGTTGTATTTTCTTCTTAAGAACCTTAGCGTGGCCTTGTCTTCAGTTAATTTGATGATTTTTGGGGGAGGAGCATAAAAGTTGGTTTTAAGCTGCCAATTGTTGGTTTGGAATCCACTAAGTTTCCTCCCCATTAGCGTTCAGTGACTTAATACAAAACTCAAGATCAAGATATCTAAGAAAGTACAGCCGGTCTGGAGGCAGGCCTTTTCTATTCCTTTCCCAATTTAGTGATTTTCCCAGTGGAAGTTGTTCACAAAAAGGCTCATGGAAAATTTCACTTTGTTTGTAAATTATGCCATCTTGCAATGGCATTGCACCTGACTTACCAATCATTTGATGACATGCTAAACCTAGTTAGGAATTATGGATCAGGGAAATGTCATGGCAAAGGTTGGATAAAGTCAGTCCTATGCACCCCTTAGGCACTGCAGCCAAAGCAGTTTTTCTTAGTTCTCTAGAGTTCACATACAAGCTTCTCATCTTTTTTCCTTCCTTTTCTTTCTTCCATGTTTCATATTTTACGCTGGGTTGCGATGTTAGTTCAATTGCATATATTTTGGGTGCGATGTTTATATCATGTCATCATATTGCAAGAGTTCATGCCAACATCACTCCCAAACAACTTCCTTATTCAATACATTGTGTTGATATTGTAAACATCATCATGACGTGAAGCCCAACATTACATCTCAGTAATTCAAAATATTGGTGCACTACAGGTACTACAAGCACAATAATGCCCACACGTTTAATGGCAGTCTAGGCTTGCTGTGACCTGTAGTGTACCAATACAAGGGGGTGTATTCTAAAGGGGTTTTCCCATATTTTTTTCTTGTTGTCGGACGCACCGGAACAGCATTCCAGAACCTTTTTCATTACAACGGGACAGTCCCTTTCAACGGACTGTCCTGCTGTCCCATCCACCTCACAACTTGTCCCGAGAGATCAGACTCTCGGGACAAAGTTGTTTTTCTTGTTAAAAGACTGTGCTGCTGTATATGCAGCAGGGCTTTTAACAGCACAGTACAGGTAATACAGGGCTCCTATGGGAGATTGACTAGCTGAGCTGGGATTAGAACCAATGACCTGCAGCACCAAAGGGTGTTCTGCTGCAATGCCATATGTGGCTCCCAATTGTGAAAAGGTATCTTTAGGTCCCATAAACCATAGTCACATGGCTACTCAATACAAAGTAGTTGGCAAAACCTATTCATGGCCTGCAGAAAAAGTTTGACTAGCTGAGCTGGGATTTGAACAAGTGACCTGCAGCACTGAATGTGGGTGCTCTGCCTCCTAATGGTGATTTAGATCCCATGAACCATAGTCACAAGACAACTCACTGCAAAGAAGCATATTGCTAGCCTGGTGAAGAGGTTTGACCAGCTGACTGGCTGGCTGAGCTGGAATTTGAACCGGTGACCTGCTGCACTGGAAATGGGTGCTCTGTCCCCTGACGGTGAAGGTGTATATTTAGGTTCCATGAACCATAGTCACATGGCAACTCACTGCAAAGAAGCCTATTACCAGCCTGAGGAAGAGGTTTGACTGGCTGGCTGAGCTGGGATTTTTACTGGTGACCTGCTCCACCAAAGGTGGGTGCCCTGCTGCGATACCATATGTGGCTTCCCATGGCAAAAGGTATCTTTAGGTCCCATAAACCATAGTGACATGGCTACTCAATACAAAGTAGTTGGCAGAACCTATTCATGGCCTGCAGAAAAATTTAGAATAGCTGATCTGGAATTTGAACCAGTGACCTGTTGCACTGAATGTGGGTGCTCTGTCTTCTGATGATGAAGGTGTGTATTTAGGTCCCATGAACCATAGTCACATGGCAACTCACTGCAAAGAAGCCTATTGCCAGCCTGGGGTGAAGGTTTGACCAGCTGGCTGGATTTGAACTGGTGTCCTGCTGCATCAAAGGTGGGTGCTCTGCCATATGTGGCTCCCCATGGTGGAATGGTATATTTAGGTCCCATAAACCATAGTCAGCTGGCTACTCAATACAAAGTAGTTGGCAGAACCTATTCATGGCCTGTAGAAAACTTTTGACTAGCTGAGCTGGTATTTCAACCAGTGACCTGCTGCACTGAATGTAGGTGCTCTGCCTCCTGATGGTGAAAGTGTATATTAAACTCCCATGAACCATAGTCACATAGCAACTCAGTGCAAAGAAGCCTATAGCCAGCATAGGGAAGAAGTTTGACCAGCTGACTGGCTGGCCTGGGATTTGAACTGATAACATGGTCCACCAAAGGTGGGTGCTCTGCTGCGATGCCATATGTGGCTTCCTGTTGTAAAACTTTATCTTTAGGTCCCATAAACCATAGTCACATGGCTATGCAATACAATGTAGTTGGCAGAACCTTTTCATGGCCTGCAGAAAAAGGTTGACTAGCTGAGCTGGGATTTGAGCCAGTGCCCTGCTGCACTGAAAGTTGGTGCTCTGCCTCCTGATGGTGAAGGTGTATATTTAGATCCCACAAACCACAGTAACTAAGTGCAAAGAAGCCTATTGGCAGCCTAGGGAAGAGGTTTGATCTGCTGACTGGCTGGCCTGGGATTTGAACTGGTTACATGCTCCACCAAAGGTAGGTGCTCTGCTGCGTTGCCATACGTAGCTTCCCATGGTATAAAGGTATCTTTAGGTCCCATAAACCATAATCACATGGCTACTCAATACAAAGTAAATGGCAGAACCTATTCATGGCCTGCAGAAAATTTTTGACTACATGAGCTGAGATTTGAACCAGTGACCTGCTGCACCGAATGTGCCAGCCTAGGGAAGGGGGTTGACCAGCTGACTGGCTGGCTGAGCTGGAATCAGTGACCTGCTGCAACAGAGGTGGGTGCTCTGCTGCAATGCCATATGTAGCTCCCCATGGTGAAAAGGTATATTTAGGTCCCTTAAACCATAGTCACATGGCTACTCAATACAAAGTGGTTCACAGAACCTATTCATGGCCTACAGAAAAAATTTGACTAGCTGAGCTGGGATTTGAACCAATGACCTGTTGCACTGAATGTGGGTGTTATGCCTCCTGATGGTGAAGGTATATATTTAGGTCCCATGAACCATAGTAACATAGCAATTCAGTACAAAGAAGCCTATTGCCAGCCTAGGGATGAGGTTTGACCAGCTGAATGGCTGGTTGAGCTGGGATTTGAATTGGTGATCAGCTGTACCAAAGACAGGTGCTTTGCTGCAATGCCATATGTGGTTTACCATAGTGAAAAAGACCTAATGATACCTTTTCACTACGGTAAACCCCATATTGCATTGCAGCAAAGCACCTGTCTTTGGTACAGCTGATCACCAGTTCAAATCCCAGCTCAGCCAGCCATTCACCTGGTCAAACCTATTTCCTAGGCTGGCAATAGGCTTCTTTGCACTGAATTGCTATGTGACTGGTTCATGGGACCTAAATATATACCTTCACCATCAGGAGGCATTCACCATTAAGAGGCAGAGCATCCACATTCAATGCAGCAGGTCACTGGTTCAAATCCCAGCTCAACCACCCAGTTAGCTGGTCAAAACTCTTCCCTAGGCTGGCAATAGGCTTAATTGCACAGAGTGACTATGGTTCATGGCACCTAAATATACACCTTCACCATCAGGAGGCAGAGCACCCACATTCAGTGCAGCAGGTCACTGGTGCAAATCCCAGCTCAGCTAGTCAGACTTTTTCTGCAGGCCATGAATAAGATCTGCCAACTACTTTATATTGAGTAGCCATGTGACTATGGTTTATGGGACCTAATGATACCTTTGCACTATGGGGAACCACATACGGCATTGCAGCAAAACACCCACCTTTGGTACAGCTGGAAAACAGTTCAAATCCCAGCTCAACCAGCCAGTCAGCTGGTCAAAACTCTTCCCCAGGATGGCAATAGGTTTTTTTGCAGTGAGTTGCCATGTGACTATGTTTCATCTGACCTAAATATACACCTTCACCATCAGTAGGCAGATTACCCACATTCAGTGCAGCAGCTCACTGGTGCAAAGCTCAGCTAGTCAAACTTTTTCTGCAGCCCATGAATAGGTTCTGCCAACTACTTTGTTTTGAGTAGCCATGTGCCTATGGTTTATGGGACCCAAAGATACCTCTTCACTATAGGAAGACACGTATGGCATTGCAGCAGGTCGCCAGTTCAAATCCCAGCTCAGCCAGCCAGTCAGCTGGTCAAACATCTTCCCTAGGCTGGCACATTCAGTGCAGCAGCTCACTGGTTCATAGCTCAGCAAGTAAAAACATTTCTGAGGCCATGAATAGGTTCTGCTAACTACTTTGTATTGAGTAGCCATGTGACTATGGTTTATGGGACCTAAAGATACCATTCCATCATGGGGAGCCACATATGGCATTGCAGCAGAGCACCAGCCTTTGGTGCAGTAGGCCATGTGTTCAAATCCAACCAGCTAGCTGGTCAAACTTCCTCCCCAGCCTGGCAATAGGCTTTTTTGCAGTGAATTGGCATGTGACTATGGTTCATGGGACCTAAATATACACCTTCACCATCAGGAGACAGAGCACCCACATTCAGTGCAACAGGTCACTTGTTCAAATCCCAGATCAGCTATTCAAAATTTTTGTGCAGGCCATGAATAGGTTCTGCGAACTACTTTGTATTGAATAGCCATGTGACTATGGTTTATGGGACCTATAGATACCTTTTCACAACGGGGAACCACATAAGGCATTGCAGCAGAGCACCTGCCTTTGCTGTAGCAGGCCATGGGCTCAAATCCCAGCTCAGCCAGTCAGCTGGTCAGACCTATTCCCTAGGCTGGCAATAGGCTTCTTTACACTGAATTGTTTTGGTTCATGGGAGCTAAATATACACCTTCACCATCAGGAGGCAGAGCACCCACATTCAGTGCAGCAGGTCACCAGTTCAAATCCCATTTCAGCCAGCCAGTCAACTTATCAAACCTGTTCACTAGGCTGGCACATTCAGTGCAGCAGCTCTCTGGTTCATAGCTCAGCTAGTCAAGATTGTCACTGGTTCAAATCCCAGCTCAGCTAGTCAAACTTATTCTGCAGGCCATGAATAGGTTCTGCCAACTACTTTGTATTGAGTAGCCATGTGACTATGGTTTATGGGACCTAAAGATACCTTTTCACCACAGGGTGTCTCATTATGGCATTGGAGCAAAGCATCCACCTTTGGTACAGCAGGTCACCAGTTCAAATCCCAGCTTGACCAGAAAGTCAGCTGGTCAAAGCTCTTCCCTAGGCTGGCAATATGCTTTTTTGCTGTGAGTAACCATGTGACTATGGTTCATGTGACCTAAATATACACCTTTACCATCAAGAGACGGAGCATCCACTTTCAGTGCAGAAGGTCACTGGTTCAAATCCCTGCTCAGCTAGTCAAAATTTTTCTGCAGGCCATGAATAGGTTCTTCCAACTACTTAGCCATGTGACTATGGTTTATGGGACCTAAAGATACTTTTTTACCATGGTGAGCCACATATGGGATTGCAGCAGGTTGCTGGTTCAAATCCAGCCAGTCAGCTAGCCAAACCTCTTCCCCAGGCTGGCAATAGGCTTCTTTGCACTGAATTATTATGGTTCAAATCCCAGCTCAGTCAGCTGGTCAAACCAATTCCTTAGGCTGGCAAATTCAGTGCAGCAGCTCACTGGTGCAAAGCTTAGCTAGTCAAACTTTTTCTGCAGGCCGTGAATAGGTTCTGCAAACTACTTTGTATTCAGTAGCCATGTGACTATGGTTTATTGGACCTAAAGATACCTTTTCATCACAGGTAGCCGCATATGGCATTGCAGCAGCGCACCTACCTTTTGTGCAGCAGGTCACCGGTTCAAATTCCATCCCAGCTCAGCCAGCCAGTCAGTTGGTCAAACCTCTTCCCTAGGCTGGTAATAGGCTTCTTTGCACTGAATTACTATGGTTCATTGGAACTAAATCTACACCTTCACCACCAGGAGGCAGAGCACCCATATTCAGTGCAGCGTGTCACTGTTTTAAATTCCAGCTCAGCATGTCAAACCTTTTCTGCAGGCCAAGAATAGGATCTGCCAACTACTTTTTAGTCACAAGTAGCCATGTGACTATGGCCTGCAGAAAAAGATTGACTAGCTGAGCTGGGATTTGAACCAGTGACCTGCTGCACTGAATATGGGTGCTCTGCATCCTGGTGGTGAAGGTGTAGATTTAGTTCCCATGAAACATAGTAATTCAGTGCAAAGAAGCCTATTACCAGCCTAGGGAAGAGGTTTGACCAACTGACTGGCTGGCTGAGCTGGGATGGAATTTGAACCGGTGACCTGCTGCACAAAAGGTAGGTGCGCTGCTGCAATGCCATATGCGGCTACCTGTGATGAAAAGGTATCTTTAGGTCCAATAAACCATAGTCACATGGCTACTGAATACAAAGTAGTTTGCAGAACCTATTCACGGCCTGCAGAAAAAGTTTGACTAGCTAAGCTTTGCACCAGTGAGCTGCTGCACTGAATTTGCCAGCCTAAGGAATTGGTTTGACCAGCTGACTGAGCTGGGATTTGAACCATAATAATTCAGTGCAAAGAAGCCTATTGCCAGCCTGGGGAAGAGGTTTGGCTAGCTGACTGGCTGGATTTGAACCAGCAACCTGCTGCAATCCCATATGTGGCTCACCATGGTAAAAAAGTATCTTTAGGTCCCATAAACCATAGTCACATGGCTAAGTAGTTGGAAGAACCTATTCATGGCCTGCAGAAAAATTTTGACTAGCTGAGCAGGGATTTGAACCAGTGACCTTCTGCACTGAAAGTGGATGCTCCGTCTCTTGATGGTAAAGGTGTATATTTAGGTCACATGAACCATAGTCACATGGTTACTCACAGCAAAAAAGCATATTGCCAGCCTAGGGAAGAGCTTTGACCAGCTGACTTTCTGGTTGAGCTGGGATTTGAACTGGTGACCTGCTGTACCAAAGGTGGATGCTTTGCTCCAATGCCATAATGAGACACCCTGTGGTGAAAAGGTATCTTTAGGTCCCATAAACCATAGTCACATGGCTACTCAATACAAAGTAGTTGGCAGAACCTATTCATGGCCTGCAGAATAAGTTTGACTAGCTGAGCTGGGATTTGAACCAGTGACCTGCTGCAATGAATGTGGGTGCTCTGCCTCCTGATGGTGAAGGTGTATATTTAGATCACATGAACTACAGTAACTCAGTGCAAAGAAGCCTATTGCCAGCCTAGGGAAGAAGTTTGACCTTCCGACTGGCTGGGTGAGCTGGGATTTAAACTGATGACCTGCTCTACCGCAATGCCATATGTGTCTCCCCATGGTGGGGTGGTATATTTAGGTCCATTAAACCATTTTCACATGGCTACTCAATAAAAAGTAGTAGGCAGAACCTATTCATGGCCTGCAGGAAAAGTGTGACCAGCTGAGCTGAAAAATGAACCAGTGAGCTGCTGCACTGAATGTACCAATCTAAGCAAGCTGGTGGCTAGATGAGCTGAGATTTGAACCAGTAACCTTCTGCAATGAATTTGGGTGCTCTGCCTCCTGATGGTGAAGGTGTAGATTTAGGTCCCATGAACCATAGTAATTCAGTGCAAAGAAGTCTATTACCAGCCTAGGAAAGATGTTTGACCAACTGACTGACTGAACTGGGATTTGAACCAGTGACCTGCTGCACCAAAGGCGGGTGCGTTGCTGCAATACCATATGCGGCTACCTGTGATGAAATGGTATCTTTAGGTCCAATAAACCATAGTCACCTGGCTACTCAATACAAAGTAGTTAGCAGAACCTATTCATGCCCTGCAGAAAAAGTGTGACTAGCTGAGCTGGGATTTGAACCAGTGACCTGTTGCACTGAATGTGGGTGCTCTGCCTCATGATGGTGAAGGTGTATATTCAGGTCCCTTAAACCATAGTCACATGGAAAGAAGCCTATTGCCAACCTGAGAAGGAGACTTGACCAGCTGACTGGCTGGCTGAACAGGGATTTGAACTGGTGATCTGCTGTATTAAAGGTGGGTGCTCTGCAGTGTTACCATATGTGGCTACCCATAGTAAAAAGGTATTTTAGGTTCCATAAAACATAGTCACCTGGCTACTCAATAGTAAGTATTTGGCAGAACCTTTTCATGGCCTGAAGAGAAACCTTGTTTAGCTGAGCTGGGATTTGAACTGGTGACCTTCTGCACTAAAGTTGGGTGCTTTGCTGCGATGCCATATCCTAAACCTGATGGTGAAAGGGTATCTTTAGGTCCCATAAACCATAGTCACATGGCTACTCAATATAAAGTAGTTGGCAGAACCTATTCATGGCCTGCAGAAATATTTTTACTAGCTGAGCTGGGATTTGAACCAGTGACCTGCTATACTGAATGTGGGTGCTCTGCCTACTGATGGTGAAGTTGTATATTTAGGTCCAATGAAACATAGTCACATAGCAACTCAGTGCAAAGAAGCCTATTGCCAGCCTAGGGAAGAGGCTTGACCAGCTGACTGGCTGGCTGAGCTGGAATTTGCATTGGTGATCTGCTGCACCAAAGATGGGTGCTCTGCTGCGATGCCATATGTGGCTCCCTGTGGTGAAAATGTATCTTTAGGTCCCATAAACCATAGTCACATGGCTACCCAATACAAAGCAGTTGGCAGAACCTATTCATGGCCTGCAGAAAGAGTTTGACTAGCTGAGCTGGGATTTGAACCAGTAACCTGCTGCACTTAATGTGGGTGCTCTGCCTTCTGATGGTGAAGGTGTATATTTAGGTTTTATGGACCATAGTTTAATGGCAAATCACTGCAAAGAAGCCTGTTGCCAGCCTGGGGAAAAGATTTGACCAGCTGGCTTCCGGAGCTGGGATTTGAACCGGTGACCTGCTGCACTTAATGTGGGTGCTCTGCCTCCTGATGGTGAAGGTGTATATTTAGGTCCCATGAACCATAGTCAAGTGGCAACTCAGTGCAAAGAAGCCTATTGCCAGCCTGGGGAAAAGGTTGGACCAGGTGACTGGAGACCTGCTGCACCAAAGGTGGGTGCTCTGCTGTGTTACCATATGTGCCTCCTTGTGGTGAAAAGGTATCTTTAGGTCCAATAAACCATAGTCACATGGCTACTCAATACAAAGTAGTTGGCAGAACCTATTCATGGCCTGCAGAAAAAGCTTGACTAGCTGAGCTATGAACCAGTGAGCTGCTGCACTGAAAGTGCCAGCCTAGGGAAGAGGTTTGACCAGCTGAGCTGGGATTTGAACCAGTGACATGCTGCACTGCCTCCTGATGGTGAAGGTGTATAATCAGGTCCCATGAACCATAGTCACAAGGCAACTCACTGCAAAGAAGCCTATTGCCAGCGTGGGGAAGAGGTTTGACCAGCTGGCTGGCTGGATTTGAACCAGCGACCTGCTGCACTGAATGTGGGTGCTCTGTCTCATGATGGTGAAGGTATATATTTAAGTCCTATGAACCATAGGCACATGGCAACTCAGTGCGAGGAAGACTATTGCTAGCCTGGGGAAGAGGTTTGACTGGCTGATCTGGCTGAGCTGGCTATTGCTACTTAATTCAAAGTAGTTGGCAGAACCTATTCATGGCCTGCAGAAATTTTTTGAATAGCTGAGCTATGAACCAGTGACCTGCTGCACTGATTGTGGGTGCTCTGTCTCCTGATGGTGAAGGTGTATATTTAGGTCCCATGAACCATAGTCACATGGCAACTCACTGCAAAGTAGTAGTACAAAGCAGCCATCTCACCATCACCTCAGGCCATCTGAGCTTCCAAGTCATCAACTCAGGACGTTTGGGCCTCCAAGTTATCATCTCAGGCCATCTGGGCCTCCAAGTCATCACCTCTGTTCATCTCGGCCTCCAAGTCATTACCTCAGGCCATCTGGGCCTCCAAGTCATCATCTTAGGCCATCTGGGCCTCCAAGTCATCACCTCAGGCCATCTCGGCCTCCATGTCATCACCTCAGGCCATCTGGGCCTCCAAGTCATCACATGAGGCAATCTGGACATCCAAGTATTCACCTCAGGCCATCTGGGCCTCCAAGTCATAACCTCAGGCCATCTTGGCCTCCAAGTCATCATTTCAGGCTACCTGGGCCTCTAAGTCATCATCTCAGACCATCTGGTCCTCCAAGTCATCACCTTGGGCCATCTTGGCCTCCAAGTCATCAGCTCGGGCCATCTGTGCCTCCAAGTCATAACCTCAAGCCATCTTGGCCTCCAAGTCATCACCTCAGGCCATCTCGTCATCACCTCAAGCCATCTCGGCCTCCAAGTCATTATTTCAGGCCATCTCGGCCTCCAAGTCATCTTCTCAGGCCACCTCAGGCCTCCAAGTCGTCATCTCAGGCCATCTGAGCCTCCAAATTATTATTTCAGCCCATCTGGACCTCCAAGTCATCACCTAAGACCATCTGGGCCACCAAGTCATCACCTCAGGCAATCTGGGCCTCCAAGTCATCTCCTCGTTCCTGCAGTGTGCCGTACATGCCGTCAGCGGCATG
>WWET01000772.1:15720-34172 GCA_011038615.1 Limnodynastes dumerilii | reverse complement strand
TCCCCCGCTGACCCTGCGTCGGAGCCTGTCATGCCTCCGGCGCGAGTCCTGGCTGTTGCCTAGCAGCCAGGACGCTCTCCCCAGCGCCCGTCAGGCGCCGTCTCCTCTCCCATGCGTCCTGGGGTTACCATAGTAACCAGGACGCATTCTGCTGCTGTCAGGGCGCGTGCTGCTCCCAGCCTATCTCTGGCCTCCAGCTACTATTTAAGGCAGCAGCTCCTACAGCTCTCTGCCGATTATAGCTCTTGCTGGCAGTTTCTCTCTCTCTCTCTCTTACCTCCTCTCTCGTTAAGTCTTTTCCTCTGATCTCTGAGTGCCCATCCAGTCCTGCCTTGTACCCTGCCTTGTACCTTTTGTGTCTTTAACCCTTTCCTTCCTCCTTAGTGTTATTACCAATTGTTTATTCCTGACCTTTCCTGAGTGATTGTATCTGTTAACCCCTTCGGGGGTTACCGCTGGTTGTGTGTGTGAGTACTAGCCCTAGTTTGTATTGTGAGTCTTGTCCGTCCTGTATATTCCCCTTTGTCCTCCGTCACGTTTATTGTTATCCGTTGTTTGTTGCAGACCAGCCCTGCTGGTCTGCCTTTCCCCTATTTCTTCCATCTGTTCCTCTCTGTTTCCTTCTCCCGGGTGGCGTCACTGGAACCGCGACCTGTGGGTAAACTGGCCGCAATTGTCCATCCTCACCATTAGAGGCTCTGGTGAAGAACCCGGCCCCACTAGACTCCGCGCCCAGTTCGAACCTCACCCGCCACGCACCCGAGCTTCCGGGTATCGCTTACCCGCATCGTGGGAGTTCTCTAGAGTGCCTAGCCCCATAACATTATAATCGGCCCCAAAACGCCAAGCCGTCATGGAGTCGGCTACTGCGGAAGCAATTAATGCTTTAATTGCCCAGATGTCTCACTTAACTCAAGTTGTCCAGACTCTCACTTCCCAAGTGAAATCGCAGGAGGACGCCATTACTAACCTGCAATCCGGATTACAAGTCGGACAACCTCCAGCACCTGCACCATCGGCTCCGCCTACCGACATTAAGGTCCCACTGCCGGATCGTTTCTCTGGAGACCGTAACAAATTCCAGCAGTTCAAAAACAGTTGCCTGCTATATTTTCAATTACGGCCTAATACTTGGGGTAATGAGCAGCAGCGTGTGGGACTTGTCATCTCTCTTCTCCAAGGAGATCCCCAGACTTGGGCTTTCAGTTTACCACAAAGTCATCCGGCCCGGTTGAATATAGAGGCCTTCTTTAATGCCTTAGGACTGATATACGACGATCCTGACCGAGTGGCCTCTGCTGAATCCAAGATCCGCTCGATTCGCCAGGGTCGACGTTCAGCTGAAGAGTACGCTACTGAGTTCCGGTGTTGGTCGAATGACTGCAATTGGAATGATCCAGCACTTCGCAGTCAGTTCAGAGTAGGACTCTCTGAACAGATTAAAGACGCCCTGGTACAGTACCCAGCACCGGCCACCCTTGAAGATATGATGCAGCTATCTATCAAGATTGACCGTCGTCTTCGGGAACATCGCTCCGAGCGGGACTCTCTTCCCAGCACTTCTGCAGTCTTCACTCCTTCTTCAGTTCCTGATGAAGAGGAACCTATGCAACTAGGTTCCTATAGGCTCTCCAAACATGAGCGAAATCGTCGCCGGGCTATGGGCCTATGCATGTACTGCGGTACCAGGGGGCATATGGCTGACCGTTGCCCGAACAAACCCTCGTCGGCGGGAAACGCCTAGACCAGACGGATAGGGAGGAGGTCCGTCTGGGAGTACAGTTAATATCCTCCCGGAATTCATTGATTGTTCCCGCACGACTGAATACCGGCATCTGCAGTGTCGATATTTCCGCATTCATCGATAGCGGAGCTGCCGGGAATTTACTATAATATAATTTAGCCTTGAAGATGAAAGTTCCGCTAAGAGACCTTGACAGCAAAATTGTGGCCTGTGGTCTTGACGGGCAACCTCTCTCTGGAGGCCGGGTTAACCAAATAACTCTGCCCATAGAACACACCGTGATGTCACTACACTCGGAGGCCATTGAACTCCTGGTCATCCACTGTCCTTCAGCTCCCTTGATCCTCGGGCATCCTTGGCTATCTCAGCATAACCCTCAGATCGACTGGTCCATGGGAGAGATCGTTCGTTGGAGCGAATCTTGTTCTGCCAATTGTCTGAAGCTTCCTGTTCGTTGTACTCCTCTGACAGATTTAAAGCTTCCTCCTCAATATTCCTCCTTCTCTGATGTCTTCTCTAAAGAATCCGCTGACACATTGCCTCCACATCGCGCCTACGACTGTGCCATCGACTTAATCCCTGGCAGTAAACTCCCTCGTGGTAAATTGTTCTCGTTATCACGTCCCGAGACAGAAGCCATGGATAAATACATCAAGGGAGATCTTGCCAGAGGCTTTATAAGACCATCTAAGTCCCCGGTGGGGGCTGGATTCTTCTTCGTTAAGAAAAAGGACGGGTCTCTCAGACCTTGCATCGATTATCGAGGCCTTAACAAGATCACAGTGCGCAACTCGTATCCTCTACCCTTAATCTCCGATCTGTTTGACCAATTGAAAGAGGCTACTATTTATTCTAAGATTGACCTCAGAGGAGCATACAATCTCATACGTATTAGAGAGGGGGATGAATGGAAGACTGCATTCAATACCCACAGTGGACACTACGAGTATCTGGTGATGCCTTTCGGGTTGTGCAATGCCCCAGCTGTCTTCCAAGACCTGATCAACGACGTTCTTCGTGACTTCCTAGGCAGCTTTGTTGTGGTCTACCTGGACGACATCCTCATTTATTCCCCCTCTCTAGAACTTCACAGGACACACGCGTGCTGCAAGTCCTCTCACGGCTGCGAGAAAATCGTCTCTTCACTAAGGCAGAAAAATGCGAATTTGAAGTCTCTGAGGTAATATTTTTGGGTTACAGCATTTCTCCCAAAGGGTTCAAGATGGATCCCAAAAAGGTCAGAGCTATTCTGGATTGGAAACAGCCTGAAGATCTTAAGGCCATACAACGGTTTATGGGGTTTTCTAACTATTACCGAAGATTTGTCAGGAACTTTTATATTCTCATTTCTTCTATCTCTGACCTTACCAAAAAAGGAGCTGATCCCAAAAATTGGCCACAACAGGCAGAGGTGGCATTCAAACGACTTAAAGTGGCATTTACCACAGCACCAGTATTGAAGCATCCTCGTCCTTTGTCATCGAAGTGGACGCCTCTGATGTTGGAGCAGGTGCCGTTTTATTCCAAACAGATCCTTCAGATTCTAAACTACACCCCTGTGCTTTTTTTTCCCAAAAATTTTCTAGTGCGGAGAAAAATTATGACGTGGGCAACAGGGAACTTCTAGCCATCAAAATGGCTTTCGAAGAGTGGAGGCATTGGTTGGAGGGGGCTCTCCACGAAATCACGGTCCTCACGGACCACAAAAACTTGGCATTCATCGAGTCAGCCAAACGTCTCAATTCCAGACAGGCCAGGTGGGCCTTATTCTTCACCCGTTTTCATTTCAACATCACCTACCGTCCAGGATCTCTGAACAAGAAGGCGGACGCCTTATCCAGATCCTTTCTTCCAGAACATACCCTCTCCTCCGCTCCCTTGCCCATCATTCCTAAGTCCTTCATAATCGCTGGACTCACCCGTAATCTCCAGGAGACTCTCCAACAAGCTCAGACTCAGGCTCCTATCCAAAGACCTCTGAATCGTCTATTTGTTCCTAAGAACTTGAGGAAAAAGGTAATTCTGGAGTTCCATGCTGGGAGAATGGCTGGACATCCTGGGGTGACGAAGACCTTGGATCTTCTGTCTCATGTAGTTTGGTGGTCATCCATGACTCGAGACATCAAGGAATTCATTGCAGCCTGTACGGCTTGTGCCGTCAACAAGTCTCCTCGCACCAGGCCCATTGGACCATTACAGTCGCTGCTCATTCCCCAACGACCATGGACCCATCTCTCCATGGATTTTATCACTGATCTTCCTAGATCCAACGGGTTCACTACCATCTGGGTAATCGTCGATCAATTTAGTAAAATGGCACACTTCATTCCTTTATCTGGTCTTCCATCCGCTAAGACCTTATCTACTCTCTTCATTCAGCACGTTCTAAAACTCCACGGTACTCCAGAAGATATCGTCTCTGACTGAGGTCCTCAATTCATAGCTCAATTCTGGAGGGCCTTCTGCAAGTTTCTTGGGATTAACATCAGCCTCTCTTCTGGGTATCATCCCCAAACTAACGGTCAGACTGAGCGGATCAACCAGGTGCTGGAGCAATACCTTTGTTGTTACTCTTCGAGATTTCAAGATGATTGGTCTCAGAATTTACCATGGGCAGAGTTCTCCTACAACAACTCCCTTCACTCAGTTACAGGTGTCTCTCCTTGTTGGTGTGTGTGGGGTTACCACCCCAGTGCAGGGTCCTTATTTTCTACTCATTCATCCTCCTGTCCCGAGATTCAAGACACCATCAGACATCTCAAAATCATCTGGAAGAAAGTCAAAGCCTCTCTTCATCAAGCCGGCCTTCGTTCCAAAGTTAATTCTGACAGGCATAGACAACCGTGTCATTTCAAGGTGGGCCAAAGGGTCTGGCTATCTACCAAAAATCTGAGAATCCGCCAACCTTCTAAGAAACTAGGACCCCGATTCATTGGACCTTTTTTAATCATAAAAAGAGTCAATCCTGTCGCCTTCAAATTGAAGCTTCCTCGGAGTCTGAAAGTTCCGAACACCTTCCACTCTTCTCTTCTAAAACCTTACCGGAGCTCCAACAGATTCAGGTCTACTGGTCTTTCTAATCCACCGCCACTCCTGTTAGATGGACAAGAGGAATATGAGGTTGAGTCCATCTTGGACTCTAAAAAGGTTCGAGGTTCTCTCTTCTACTTAGTCCATTGGAAGGGTTATGGACCCGAAGAAAGGGAATGGGTCTTGGCCAAGAACATTCATGCTAACAGCCTCATCAAAGACTTTCATAACAGATTCCCCGTTAAACCTAGGCCTAGGGGTCTGTTAACCCCTCATCAAGGGGGGGTACTGTCACGTGCGGTAGCCTGCGCTGTCCCTCTGGCGCCACGTCCCCCGCTGATCCTGCTGTCTCTGCGTCGGAGCCTGTCATACTTCCGGCGCGAGTCCTGGCTGTTGCCTAGCAGCCAGGACGCTCTCCCCAGCGCTCGTTGGGCGCCGTCTCCTCTTCCATGTGTCCTGGTGTTACCTTAGTAACCAGGATGCATTCTGCTGCCGTCGGGGCGCGCGCTGCTCAGCCTATCACTGGCCTCTTTCCCCTATTTAAGGCAGGAGCTCTTACAGCTCTCTGCCGATTATAGCTCTTTGCTGGCAGCTTCTCTCTCTCTTTCTCATCCGCTGGTTGAGTGTGTGAGTACTTGCCCTGGTTTGTTTATTCCTGACCTTCCCTGAGTGATTATATCTGTTAACCCCTTCAGGGTTTACCGCTGGTTGAGTGTATGAGTACTTGCCCTGGTTTGTATAGTGAGTCTTGTCCGTCCTGTTATATTTCCCTTTTGTCCTACGTCACGTTTATTGTTATCCGTTGTTTGTTGCAGACCAGCCCTGCTGGTCTGCCTTTTCCCTATTTCTTCCATCTGTTCCTCTCTGTTTCCTTCTCCCGGGTGGCGTCACTGGTACCGCGACCTGTGGGTAAACTGGCCGCAATTGTCCATCCTCACCATTAGAGGCTCTGGTGAAGAACCCGGCCCCACTAGACTCCGTGCCCAGATTGAACCTCACCCGCCATGCACCCGAGCTTCCGGGTATTGCTTACCTGCATCGTGGGAGTTCCCTAGAGTGCCTAGCCCGCATAACATAACCTCAGGCCATCTCGGCCTCCAAGTCTTCACCTCAGGCCATCAGGGCCTCCAAGTCATAACCTCAGGCTATGTCGGCCTCCAAGTCATCAACTCAGGCCATCTTGGCCTCCAAGTGATCACCTCAGACCATCTGGGCCTCCAAGTCATAACCTCAGGCCATCTTGGCATCCAAGTCATCACATCAGGCCATCTCGTCATCACCTCAAGCCATCTCGGCCTCCAAGTCATCATCTCAGGCCATCTGGGCCTCCAAGTCATCTTCTCAGGCCATCTCAGGCCATCTGGGCCTCCAAGTCATCACCTCAGGCCATATGGGTTACCAAATCATCACCTCAGGCCATCTCGTCCTCCGTCATCTTCTCAGACCATCTCAGTGTAACGACACTCCGGGTTTAACTGGATGAGAACCGGAGTGGTCGTGAAGAGATCAGTGGATTGGAGTGGTACCTCAGGATTACCTCGGTGAGTATCGGGGTGACCACGGGAGATTGAGGTAGCGTGACCGATTCGGCGGCCGGGTACGTAAACTTTATTATTATCGCTGTTTTCACCAGAGCCCCTGATGGTGGGGATGGATTTGGCTGCGCCCCAATAACCTGGTCGTACCCCGTTGAACCGGACCCGTGGAACAGAGAAACAAGACAACAGAGGTGAATACCCAAACCGTGGAAGAGATGAATTCAAGAAAAGAGGGAGAAGGGCAGGTTGGAAGGAACTGACCTGCGATGGACGACAATTAACACTGAACAAGGTACGGCGGACAGAAGATAGTTCACGGGACAAGACAAGATGGACAAAGACATACACACGCACAGGCATTCAGCGGGACCCCCGAAGGGGTAACAGAGACATACACACCAGGGATAAGGGCAGGCAAATGGGAGAGGATAAATACACGAAGGAGAGAGAGAAGGAATAGGATACACTAGATAAACCAGGCAGGAATAGGATCAGGATAAAGGGCACTCAACGGTCAGATCACTAGGCAAGAGCACTAGATATACGACACGATATAGCAGACTACAGCATTGTAAAACAGAAGCTATAATCGGCGCCAGGAGCTGGGGGAAGGAGATTTAAATAAAGGCTGCTGGTCCCTGATTGGCCAGCAGCCAGAACAGAGTGACACTGATAGGCTGTTTCTCCAAGCGGGGGAAACAGCCATAAGACGGAATAGAAGAGCGCGCGCGCGCCGCTGGACACATGGGATTGTTTACATGCCATCAGCGGCATGTACGGCACACTGCAGGGAGAGGAGAGAAGGTGCAGCGTCGATGGAACCGAAGGTCGCAGCGCTGCTGGATGTAACACTCAGGCCATCTGGGCCCCCAAGTTATCACCTCAGGACATCTGGGCCTCCAAGTCATCAACTCAGGCCATCTCGGCCGCCAAGCCATCACCTCAGGCCATCTCAGGCCATCTCGTCATCACCTCAGGCCATCTCGGCCTCCAAGTCATCATCTCAGGCCATCTGAGGCGATCTGGGCCTCCAAGTCATAACCTCAGGCCATGTCGCCCTCCAAGTCATCACCTTAGGCCTCCAAGTCATTACCTCAGGCTATCTGGGCCTCCCAGTCATCACCTCAGGAAAAAGTTAGTTTGGATGATTGGCTGGCTGAGCTAAGATCTGAACTAGTGGTCTACTGCACCAAAGGTGGGTGATCTGCCCATGAACTGTATTCACATGTTGACAATGCAAAGTAGTAGGTGGAACCTATTCCCGGCCTGGGGTAAAGGTTTGACCAGCAAAGCAGCTGATTGGCTGGCTGAGCCTGGACTTTAATTGCCAACCTTCTGCACTGAAAAAGGGTGATCTGCCTCTATGCCATATTGTTAGGTCCCATTAGTTACATGGTGACTGAATGCAAACTAGTAGATGACACCTATTCCTGGCCTGGGGAAAATATTTGAGTGGATCATTGGGTGGCAGAGCTGGGATTCAAGCTGGTGACTTACTGCATTGAAAGCAGGTGCTCTGCCTATATTCTATAAGTGTCCCCCCATGGTGAAATTGTATGTTTAGGTCCCATGAACCGTAGTCACATGGTGACTCAATGCAAAATAGGTTGCTGAACCTATTCCTGACCCTGGGAAAATGCTTGATTGGTTGTTTGAGCTTGGGCTGCCAACCTGCTACACTAAAGGTGGGTGCTCTGTCTCTATGCCATGTGTAGCTCCCTGTGTTGAAAGTGTATAATTAGGTCCCATGGTGTCTCAATGCAAACTAGTAGACAAAACCTATTCCTGGCCTGGATGATTGGCTGAGCAGGGATCTGAAACGGTGAACTGCACCGAAAGCGGGTGCTCTGCCTTTATGCCATATGTGGCTCCTCATGGTAAAAAGGTGTGTTTAGGTCCCATGAACCGTAGTCACATGGTGACTCAATGCAAAATAGGTTGCTGAACCTATTCCTGTCGAAAAGGTTTGATTGGTTGTTTGTGCTTGGCCTTAAACTGGCAATCTGTTACACTGAAGGTGGGTGCTGTACATCTATGCCATATGTGGCTCCCTGTGGTTAAACTGTATCATTAGGTCCCATGAACTGTAATCACATGACAACTTAATGCAAACTAGTAGACGAAACCTATTCCTGGCAAAAAGATTTGATTGGATGATTGAGCTAAGATCTGAACTAGTGGTCTACTGCACCAAAGGTGGGTGACCCACCTCTATGCCATATGGAACACCTCATGGTGCACAGGTATCTTTAGATCCTATGAACCGTAGTCACATGGCGACTCAATGCAAAGGAGTAGGTGGAACCTATTCCTGGCCTCTGGAAAATGTTTGATTGGCTGTTTGAGCTTGGACTTAAACTGGCAACCTGCTACACTGAAGGTGGGTGCTCTGCCTCTATGTCATATGTGGCTCTTTGCTTAGAAAGTGTATCATTAGGTCCCATGAACCATAGTCACATGGCGACTCAACGCAAACTAGTAGAAAAATCCTATTCCTGGCCTGGGGAAAAAATTTAATTGGATGGCTGAGGTAAGATTTGAACTACTGGCCTACAGCACCAGAAGGTGGGTGATCCAACTCTATGCCATATGCAACTCCTCGTGGTGAAGGGGTATCTTTAGATTCCATGAACCGTAGTCACATGTTACCTCAATGCAAAGTAGTAGGTGGAACCTATTCCTAGCCTGGGTAAAATGTTTGATTAGCAAAGCAGCTGATTCTGGCAGTCTGCTGCACTGAAGGTGGGTGGGTGCTTTGCCTCTGAGCCATGTCGTTAGGTTTTATGAACTGTAGTCACATGGTGGCTCAATGCAAACTAGTAGACAAAGCTTATTCCTGGTGAAGACGTTTGATTGGATGGCTGAGCTGTGATTCAAACCATTGGCTTACTGCACTGAAGGCGGGTGCTCTGCCTCTAAGCCATATGTGGCTCCCCATGGTGAAAGGGTATATTTAGGTCCCATGAACCGTAGTCACATGGTGACTCAATGCAAAATAGGATGCTGAACCTATTCCTGGCCACTGGAAAGTGTACAAATGGCTGCTTGAGCTTGGACTTAAGCCAGCAACCTGCTACACTGAAGGTGGGTGCTCCGCCTCTATGTCATATGTGGCTCAATGTGGTGAAAGTGTATCATTAGGTCACATGAACCGTAGTCACATGGCAACTCAACGCAAAGTAGTAGACGAAAACTATACCTGGCCTGGGGAAAAGGTTTGATTGGACGATAATTTGGCTGAGCTAAGATTTGAACTGGTGACCAACTGCACCAAAGGTGGGTGATCTGCCTCTACACTATAAGCAACCCATCATGGTGTAAGGGTATCTTTAGATCCCATGAAGCGTAGTCACATTGAGACTCAATGCAAAGCAGTAGGTGGAACCTATTTCAGGCCTGGGGAGAAGGTTTGACCAGCAAAGCAGCTGATTGGCTGGTTTAAACTGGCAACCTGTTGCACTGAAGGTGGGTGTGCTGCCTCCTGATGGTGAAGGCGTATATTTAGGTAGCTTAAACCATATTCACATGGCAACTCACTGCAAGGAAGCCTATTGCCAGCCTGGGGAAGAAGTTTGACAACCAGGCTGGTTTTGAACTGACTACCTGCTGCACCAAAGGCGAGTGCTCTGCTGCAATACCATATGTGGCTTCCCATGGTGTGAGGGTATCTTTAGGTTCCATATACCATAGTCACATGGCTTCTCAATACAAAGTTGTTGCCAGCACCTATTCATGGGCTGCAGAAAAAGTTTGACTAGCAAAGCTGGGATTTGAACCAGTGACCTGCTGCACTGAATGTGGGTGCTCTGCCTCCTGATAGTGAAGGGGTATATATCAGTCCCATTTACCATTGTCACATAGCAATTCAGTGCAAAGAAGCCTGTTGCCAGCCTAAGAAAGAGGTTTAGCCTGAGCAAGGATTTAAACCGGTGACCTGCTGCACCAAAGGCGGGTGCTCTGCTGTGCTTCGATATGTGTCCTCTCATGGTGAAAGGGTATCTTTAGGTCCCATAAACCATAGTCACATGGCTACTCAATACAAAGTAGTTGGCAGAACCTATTCATGGCCTGCAGAAAAAGTTTGACTATCTAAGCTGGGATTTGAACCAGTAACCTGCTGCACTGAAAGTTGGTGCTCTGCCTCCTGATGGTGAAGGTGTATACTTAGATCCCACAAACCACAGTAACTAAGTGCAAAGAAGCCTATTGGCAGCCTAGGGAAGAGGTTTGATCTGCTGACTGGCTGGCTGGCCTGGGATTTGAACTGGTTACATGCTCCACCGGGTCTTCTGCTGCAATGCCATATGTAGCTCCCTGTGGTGAAAAGTTATATTTAGGTCCCATAATCCATAGTCACATGGCTACTCAATACAAAGTAGTTGTCAGAACCTATTCATGGCCTGCAGAAAAAGTTTGACTAGCTGAGCTGGGATTTGAACCAGTAACCTGTTGCGCTAAATGCAGGTGCTCTGCCTGCTGATGGTAAGGGTCAATACTTGAGAACAAAATAGTTAAAATGAGTATACAAAACACCAGTAAACATTATCAGGGCGACAGGTGAAATACATGTGCATTATAGCAATATCATAGCAAGTCATATATGTGCAAAAATTTTAAATATCAACATTGATTTAGGACATGTGCAATAAACGACAAGTGGCAAGATATCGGCAAGGATATCTAACCCTATAACAACCCACTAGAAATCTCACGATTTCACTTCTACCGTTTCCGGGAAGGTAAACTCACCCTGCACTGCACTACAACCACGAGTCTCACCCGATACCGTGTACTGATGACAGGCGGCTTGTCCGGTGCACCGGATCAGCCGCAATGACGTCCCGACACGCGTTTCGTTCAGCGACTTCTTCCGGGGGAGTGTGTTGGAGTGAGGATCAGGGTAAGTATTTATGTGTTAATCACCCAATCAGAGCTGATCCGCATTCAAATCCAACACCTATAGAATAATTAAAAGGCAGGTCACGGAGCAGTATGCACTCAATGGAGAGTTCTATGTATAAAACAAGAAAATATTTATAAATTATATACAAAGGAAACTTTCCAACAGCAGAATATCAGAAAGAATAAAACATAGAATGAATTATCACATTTCAATATCTTGATCTTAAACTATGTTGCAATTTATTTGTTAAGACAACGCAAATTCAGGTAGTCAAATATTTGGCCTTAAAGTAACAATATAATAGGGTTAACCCATACTAAGAATATGCCTCAGATTACAACTAAATGTTATGTCACTTTATAAATAATCATTCACTGTGGCCAAATTGATGAGAGTAATATGGGCAAATCCCATATCCCTTATGATTAAACTTTAATAAAGCATTAAGCAGACCACCCTAAACTACAATATATTTCGTTATGACTGAGGTAATACCACAGGGCAACCGAGAGTCCTATCATCAAAAAATCAATTTATTGCAATGGCAAATTTTTAACCCAAAAAAGGGGTAATTGATGTGCTCTCATTCATGCCCTTGGGGAACACTCTATCAAGTAAAAAAATCCACTGCAATTCTCTCTGCAATAGAATTTTGTTAATATCCCCTCCACGTAAGGTGGTGGGAATTTTTTCCAGAATATAGGCCTTCAAGTCAGATGTCCTAGATTGATGATGACGTAAAAAAATGACGTGCAACTGGGGTTAGATTCTTCATATTTTGAAAATCTGTCACACTATTGCGTATTGTCCCAATATGCTCTAGTAGACGAACACTAAATTTTCTGGTTGTTTTCCCGATATATCTCAGGTTACACGTACATATGAGGCAATAGATTACATTATCTGAATTGCAGTTAGTAAATGATTTCATTCTAAGTACCTGACCAAATCTATCTATGATTTGAGTTGTTTTTTGTAATAATGTTCACCCCTTACATGTTCCACAGGCATATGAGCCAGTGACAGATAATTTCATCTGGGAAGTTGATTGTAAGTGACTATGCATTAGTTTGTCTCTCAGATTGCTGGATCTCCTCCAGCTCATGTTGATCTTATGTCCCAATACCTCTGAAAAATCATCATCTGCTTTTAGAATATGTGTATATTTGTTAACGATGTTAGTAATCAATGGGGCCTCATCACAAAAGTCCCCCACAAATCTTATAACAGTTTGTTTACTGTCAGAACGCTTTTTCGGATAGATAAGACTTTCACGATCTGCCTTATTGGCAAATTGGTAAGACTCAGAAAGTAATTTTTTGTTATACCCACGATTTAATAATCTGGTTGATAGTTCACTGGCTCGTGACTTGAAGGTCTCTCTGAAGGAACAGTTTCGTCTGACTCTAAGAAACTCACCCCTGGGAATAGCACGGATGGTAGATATGGGGTGAGCGCTAGCATGGTGTAAGATGTTGTTAGTGGCGATTTCTTTCCTGTAAAGATCGGTAGATATCAAACCACATGAATCAATTTTCACTGTAACATCTAAGAAATCAATTTGTCTATCACTCATATTAACCGTCAAATGGAGATTATATGGATTGGTATTCAAAACCTTAAAAAATAAAATCAGCAAATCAGGGTTACCCTGCCAGAGGACAAAGATGTCGTCTATGTACCGAAGCCACATGAGGACATGAGAAGTATAGTCCTCATGGGCTTCGGTAAAGACCATCTCCTGCTCCCACCACCCGAGATATAAGTTGTCCTCATGGTGGTGCCCCGAATTTGCAAGTAAAATGCGTTGTCAAACACAAAATAGTTCTTAGAACAAAACGCAACAGTTCAAAATGAAATTATTGAGGTCACTGGAAGCCCTCATGTCCAAAAAATACCTAATGGCCACAATCCCAACATCATGATTGATGCTGGTGTACAGTGACTCTACGTCCACTGTCACTGTCTCCTGATGGTGAAGGTGTATATTTAAGTCCCATGAACCATAGTCACATAACAACTTACTGCAAAGATGCTTGCTGCCAGCCTAGGGAAGAGTTTTGACCAGGGCTGAGCTGGGATTGGAACCTGTGACCTGCTACACCAAAGGCAGGTGCTCTGCTGCAATGCCATATGTGGCTCCCCATGGTGCAGTTGTATCTTTAGGTCCCATAAACCATAGTCACATTCAGGCCCGGCAAAACTAGAGGGACAATTGTGACGGGCCTCGTTGTTCAGAGGGGCCCAGCGGCAGCTCACTGTCCTCACTGTCTTGTGAAGAGTGCCTGATTTTACACAGTTCCATTGGCTCCGTTGTGGAGCCTTTGTCAGTGGCACATGCAGGGGAGAGGTTTTGGCTGCCCAGCACCCCCCCTTGAATAATAAATAAATACATAAAAAGCGGGAGCAGCCACAGCACAGACTAAAGCTCCGTCCGTGGCTACATCTCCTTCACTAAGAGGAGTCTATGACATCACAGGACATGTGACTCATGAAGTCACAATGGTGTGAGGTGCTGGCCAGGCTGCAGGAGAGTCAGGTAAAGTAGCAGTGTATGTACAAAGTGATGTGTGTAAGGGGGAAAACATGTAATAAGATTAGCAAGGGATGTGTGAGGAGAGCTGACATGTAGGAGGTGGCATAAATATGAGAAAATAGAAAATATAATTGTCAGGGGGTTATATGCAAGTGTTTGTATGAAATGGTGCTGTTCCTTTTTCAGACTTTAAATATATTCCACATGTATTACAGGTGGGGTATATTAGAGATCTAGAGATGGCACACTATATAAGCTATATATGTATTACTTTAAGAGTCTAAGGTGGCACATATTATAATGTATGTTGGGTATATTAGCATTTGGACATGGTATATAGTATAGATGTGTGCCATTCCCAGACCCTTACTATACCCCATATTTATTACCATATGTGCCATCCTAGAAGACAGCATTTATTAAAATCATTACAACAAGAAGATTTCTATTCCTTGGAAATACATATATCCTTCACAACCAATGACATTATATTTGCTATCTTAAGACTTTTTATTTGAGTAATTGCAATAATTTAATTAATGACACCTTATTAAAACATTTAGCTTTATATTTTTTGCTTTATAACGCTATTTGTGTTTACCTTTTTATTACTAAAACTATAAGCTATATTAAATAATATATTAAAAGTAATATGTTGCTATTAGCAATCCATTTTTTATTGTGTTGTATTATGGAAGGTGGTCTCCAAAGTGAGCTGAGTTTAACATTTACTTATTAATTTATTGTAATAATTTAATTTTAATTTATTTAGTGATTTATCATTACTTGCCATGGGAGTGGATATATCATTTTAATTAAGTTATAGGCAACCGTTTCTAAACGCCAGATCTTGAATTAGTAGATCACCTATTTTTCTAAAACCTTTTTTTATTATTTATTAAATGGTCAAAGGTTCAAAAATACCTTTTAAAAACTACTTAAATTTAACCATTAACAGGCATCTAGGAGTTATTACATGTAATGATCATGACGCAATTAATGATTTTAAGGGGTAAATTATTTTTAGGAGGTGCTTAATTATAATGATGAAGGTGATATAGGGCCTGATCCAGAGCTACGATGTAGCGCTGAGCGTACTAACACTCAGCGTTACATCGCTGACTCTCCCTGGCACTCCCCCTGTCCGGGCGTATGGCCCCTTCCTTACGCCGGTTGAAGGCTACCCTAACTTCAGCCGGTGTAAAACATGCCCCCCCACCCTCATTTACTTACCTCCCCCCGCCCACCAGCACTAACGTGAGCGTAGGGACGCTAGAGGACATCCCCTCCAGCGTCCCTACGGCGCTGCTACGGACACCCAATCCAGGATCTGCAAAGCCGATCTAATGCTTACGCCCGCCGTCCGAGCGACGGCGTGCGTTCTTCTGGATCGACCCAATAGTGTGTTGTGGTTACAAGAATGCTTTCTGTATTTTTGGCACTCACAAAAATTCTGGGCACATAAAAGGAGGAATAAAGTAGTTGGCAGAACCTATTCATGGTCTGCAGAAAAAGTTTGACTAGCTGAGCTGGGATTTGAACCAGTAACCTGCTGCACTGAATGTGGGTGCTCTGCCTCCTGATGCTGTAGGTGTATATTTAGGTCCCATAAACCATAGTCACATAGCTACACAATGCAAGGAAGCCTATTGCTAGCCTGGGTAAGAGGTTTGACCAGCTGATTGGCTGAGCTGGGATTTGAGCCAGTGACCTACTGCACTGAATGTGGGTGCTCTGCCTCCTGATGGTGAGGGTGTATATTTAGATCCCACGAACCATAGTAACTTAGTGCAAAGAAGCCTATTGCCAGCCTAGGGAAGAGGTTTGACCTGCTGACTGGTTGGCTGGCTGGCTGAGCTGGGATTTAAACTGGTGATATGCTGTATCAAAGGTGGGTGTTCTGCTGCAATGCCATATGTGGCTCCCTGTGGTGAAAAGGTATCTTTAGGTCCCATAAACCATAGTCACATGGCTACTCAATACAAAGTAGTTGGCAGAACCTATTCATGGCCTGCAGAAAAAGGCGACTAGCTAAGCTGGGATTTGAATCAGTGACCTGCTGCACTGAATGTTAGTGCTCTACCTCCTGATGGTTAAGGTGTATTTAGGTCCCATAAACCATAGTCACATGGCAACTTACTGCAAAGAAGCCTGTTACCAGCCTGGGGAGGAGGTTTGACCAGCTGACTGGTTGGCTCTGCTGGGATGTGAGCTGGTGACCTACTGCACCAAGGGTAGATGATCTGCTGTAATGCCATACGTGGCTCCCCCTGCTGAAAAGGTATCTTCAGGTCCCATAAACCATAGTCACGTGGCTACTCAATACAAAGTAGTTGGCAGAACCTATTCATAGTTTGACTAGCTGAGCTATGAACCAGTGAGCTGCTGCGCTGAATATGCCAGCCTAGGGAAATGTTTGACCACCTGGCTAAGCATGAATTTGAACTGGTGACCTATCACATCAAAGGCAGGTGCTCTGCTGTAATGCCATACGTGGCTTCCCATGGTGTAAAGGTATCTTTAGGTCCCATAAACCATAGTCACATGGCTACTCGATACAAAGTAGTTGGCAGGACCTTTTTATGGCCTGCAGAAAAAGTCTGACTAGCTGAGATATGAACCAGTGACCTCCTGCACCAAAGGTGGGTGCTCTAAAGTGATGCCATATGTGGTTCCCTGTGGGGTAATGGTATCTTTAGGTCCCATAACCCACATTCACATGGCTACTCAATACAAAGTAGTTGGCAGAACCTATTCATGGCCTGCAGAAAAAGTTTGACTTGCTGAGATTTGAACTGGTTACCTGTTGTACCAAAGGTTGGTGCTCTGCTGCTATTCCATATGTGGCTTCCCATGTTGAAATGGTATCTCTAGGTCCCATAAACCATAGTCACATGGCTCATCAATACAAAGTAGTTGGCAGAACCTATTCATGCTCTGCAGAGAAACATTGACTAGCTGAGCTGGGATTTGAACCAGAGACCTGATGCACTGAACGTGGGTGCTCTGCTTTTTGATGGTGATTTAGGTCCCATGAACCATAGTCATATGGCAACTCACTGCAAAGAATCCTACTGCCAGCCTGGGGAAGAGGTTTGACCAGCTGACTGGCTGGCTGGACTGGGATTTGAACTGGTGACTTTCTCTACCAAAGGTGGGTGCCATACATGGCTTTCCATGTTGAAAAGGTATCTTTAGGTCCCATAAACCATAGTCACATGGCTACTTATAGTACCCAGGCTAGCAATAGGTTTCGTTGCTATGAGACTATGGCACTTTTGAATAATAATACTATCTTATCCTCCCTTCTCCTTCAACTTGACATATATTGACTGTGAACTTTAACAAAATTAATAAATTGTCTTTTTTATGTATTATTTATTTATTGCAAAGAAGCACAAAAGTATCTATGCATCATATGCCAGGTTTACAAGATTGATGATAATCATAACTAAAACTGTATTTTCAATAAAGACAAGACCTGACATCTCATGTATTGCACAAAGCCATTTTCAATCCTGCTGCCAAATTGGTGAAAATCAGGGGTTGTTTTTAGCAAACTTAGAACTTTTTGTTTACATAATAAATGCTTATATTGCTGTAAAGTATTATTATTATTATTATTATTATTATTATTATTATTTTAATTAGTAGTAGTATTAATTGTGACTATGCAATGCTGTCCACTTTTTTTTCTTCATTGCCTTTATTTCTGTGTTTTTTCTATTGCTATAATTTTTCTAACTTCTTGCTTTCCTCTTTTTACCTTTCTTCTATTTACCCCCTTTTTTTCTGTGTATATTGTGCTGGTGACTTAACTTATGGCGCATCCGGTCCGGCGCTGTTCCGCTCCTCTGCTCTTTCTTGATGTGGAGGTCCCAGGCAGTGGCGCGCAGGGCCTGTGGAGGAGCGGACCTCCTCAGTACAGGGCGGCGAGTACATTCACGCATGCACGTGCCCTTCGCGTCTCTGCCATGGTTTCCAGGGATGCTGACGTTAGTTATCATGTGCCAGAAGTAGGGGATCCTGTCATGAGCATTGAAGGGGCTGGCAGCTTAGGGGAGTTAGAGCTACTGGCTCTGGTTCAAACAGTGTTGCAGCACGCACTGGAGGTAGTAGGGGACAATGTGTTCCTGCTTTGTTGAACACACAACAAGGTAATGTGGTGACATTGAGCAGTGGTGTTAGGTTTGGAGGTTGGGGGAAGAGCAGTGTGAGGGGGTCGCAAGAAGGGTGCCAGTTGAGGGTGGCAGGGGTCACTGTGGTATTGGTGGTGCCCCCAAGTCAGAACCCCAGGAGGGATTTTAGAAAGAGGCCCTAGACAATGAGCAGGGTGATGGGCTATTTATTACTAGCACAGATTGCATTCTGGACACTCCGGTGATTGTTGATCCTAATATGTCTTCCTCTTCTAGGCCAGCAAGGGGGGGGGTCAGGTAATTTCTTTAGGCTCCACAGAATTTTGTGAGTGATCCCTCAACTAACCCCTCTTCCTATTACTCTGGGTCTGCCTCTCAATGGCCATTCCCTCCTCCTATATTTCAGACAGGCTCCTGGCAGTATTTTTCTTCAACCTCTCCTCTCCAGCATTGCAAATATAGTATGGGATGTTTCCTATGTTACCCAGTTCTTCTGTGCCATCTCAAACTCAAGGCAGTCTTAATTTTGTGCCTTGGCCTTATTCCATTTCCTCGTTACTAT
>WWET01000771.1:530233-551399 GCA_011038615.1 Limnodynastes dumerilii | reverse complement strand
AAGTGAGGACGCACATGTAAATGTATTATAACAAAGGTGCAGGACACAATAATAGAGAAATTGCTGTTAATAAACAGGAATGTCTGCACTCAAACAAATAAAATTGAAAAAGTACAATATTTGAAAAATAATGATTTATTAAATAGCACCATGAAACAATGAAACAACCAGTACATGAAAGGTGCATCAAAGGTGTCAGTGCAAAAGTAGAAAAAATTAATGCAGCAAGACAGGACTGTAAAGGGACATCATAGTCAATAAACCATCAACTCATAGTTGCAGCAATCAATGATATCCATAGAAAAATAAATAGGAAGTAAGGAGGATGGTACTAATGGTACACATGGTTTATTGACTATGTTGTGCCTTGCTGCATTAATTTTTTTCTACTTTTGCACTGGCACTTTTTTTTTTTATTCCGATGCACCTTTCATGTACTGGTTGTTTCATGTTGCTATTAATAAATCATTATTTTTCAAATATTGTACTTTAGAATTTTTATATGAGTGCTGACATTCCTGTTAAGACTGGATGCAGAATTATTAGCATATTCCTTATGTTTGCTATCCATAATTCCATACAGGTAAGGGGAATGCATATCCCCTTGCATGTATGGGCCTTCTGCATGCAGAGCCCTATCTTATATATTCAGTAAGCGGAAGGCCATGTACGGAATGGTGATTTGTATGTAAGGGCTTTGGAACACTTGATGTCCGATTACTGTTCTGGTCCCTGCCATAATGTGTATGTTCTGGTGAGTAGGCCAGCCCCATGTGGAGGATGCATGTGCAGTACATACACAGGTTATTTCCGTATGTACAGACATTGGGGTCTTTTAGACCACATATACGCAATCTACGTATCGAAACGATACGCTGATTACGTACAATAGCTACTACGCATGCGCAGTAGCTACTGTTTATTGAACTACGTCCGTCTATGGAAGACGGATGTAGTTCTGGATCTATCCCATTGTCTTTTATTAAATTTGAATCCAGACCATAGTTACTTTTAGTTACTATTATAGGACCGGATCCAGACCTTGCAACGATAGTCCACTTACGCACATAAGGTGTGTTTTACTAACACAACAATCATCATAAGGAACTTTGGGCCTGATCCAGACCTACGCTTGTGTGCGTTTTTACAGCGATCGTAAGCGTAAAAACGGCTTTTTGTACTTACTGCGCGTATGAGCCGTGAGCGTATTAGGTTCGTATTAACGATCGAGGGGTCTTGCCTGCCTTATGAAATCCATAAATGCGGGTTGAGGCGTCGTAACTACGCAATGAGCATAAGGACGACCGCGGTTACGATGAAATAAGATAGGGTAGGGTTTGCTGGGCATAAGAAAGCAAAACTTAGTACAACCAATGGGAGTTTCTATTGTCGTGCATCGTAGGCACGCCGGCGTTAATACGCTATGCACACGAGCGTAGGTCTACATCAGGGCCTTTGTTCCGTATGATGGCATTTACAAACAAAGGAGCAGTGCTTCTACTCCACCTGCTAAGGTGGGCGGAGCAAGCATGCAAAGTGTATAATGCATTTACCAGCAGATCAGTGGTTGGCTGGACCTCTGATCCGCACTTGTAATGAATGAGAGAGGGAGGGTGACAGGGGGGAGTTCACTCCCCTTTCTCATGCAGACTGACAGACCCCCGCCCATACGGAAAACATGCAGGGCTCTGGACCTGGTCCATAGTTACTATGTATTAGAATTTATGTCCAAAAATAAATTGTACTAGCATTGGGAAAAGGTAAACTTGCCAGCAATATATGCAGATGCAGCACACCAGTGATTTCATGGTAGATTATTTAAAACTTCTAATAAAATAGGAAAATGCAGTTGCCCATAGCAACTAATCAGATTCGAGTTACCTAGATAAATGCTAAAACTAGTCTGATTGGCTGCTAATTACATCAATGCAGAAAGGACCCCCTTTGGAGGAAAGCTTGTTGCCTGTCACTACAATGGTATGGTATATAATGTACAAATTAGGTTACATTCTGATGGCAATTGTACAGCATACAGAGCAGAACATTCCATGTAACGGTAGGGCTATCAGATATTTGCTACCTGATTTTTGTGTACATTGGAGTAAGCTGGAGGTGCAAGTTTCAGTTTGTTCAGAGAGAAGGAGTTGAAAGGTGATGATTTGTGTCTCAACTCTTAGTGTTTCCAAAAATGAAGCTGTTTATACTTTTATGCTATAAGTTGAATAAGGTGTATTTTCCTCTAAGCATAATTTTTTTTATTTTTTTATTTGCACCCCTCATGGAGGCTGAATCAGAGTCTGAAAGTGAGGGCAAACAGGGTGCAAGTTTAAACCCGAGTTAAACTGTATTGAACTACAAGAGAAGGCAAAAACTGAGAACATTAGAGTCAACTAGTGAACTTTTTCTAGCTCAACTCCAATTAGTAATAAAGCTTAAGTGTGTGAATTTTATGTGCAAAAGTATTCCCTGCATGATATATAATGAAAGTTAATTTGCACCCCTCACCTTGCAATATGGTTTTGCAGAGGGTCATCTCTCTGTGCAGTTACTCCCACCTCAGTCTCTTTGTTGTCTTGTAGCCAGGGCTCGCTGGACCATCCTTGTTGTGTGTGTCACATGATGCAATCCACGATTAAGTAGCATTGCATTGTCTCAAAACCAGTCATTACCCCTCTGCACCCCTAGATACCAAAGTATAGCCCTAACTTAGAGCATTTCAAGTGTGAATATTGCAGACCCCTTACACCTTTTCAATCCCCTTGATTGGATGGATTATCTACTGAAACATTTCAAAGTTAAAATTTGCTCCATACAATATGATGATCGCCTTTATTAACAAGTTTATATATAGAGTCAACCTATTCAATAGTATTTTACAATTTAAGAAATGCTTATAAAATTGGGTGATAAACAGATTAGGTGAGAGAGCCCAGTTTGCTAGTTTATAATCTATACATATGTCAACAGATAAAACGGAGCACCACATTGTGACCATTGTATACACAACTGATGTGTTGGGCAGAAGGGGACAGGGAGGTGGTGAATGAAGTTAAGATGCTATATTACTGCTAGATTGCATCACACCTACAGCAGTTCAGATGCCATGTACAGGTAAGATCTGATATGTGAAAAAAGTGTGGGAATGGTCCAATCGCGTTAGACTGCTGCAACTTGCTTACCCACTCGGAGGGTCCAGCACCTCTGGAAATGAGCAAAAGGATAAGAATAGAGGCAGTGAGCAAGTGTTAATAAAGAGCCAAGTGTAGGTCAAGATCAAGAAAACAGGACCAAAAATCTAATGAATATATGCTTATCATTGTATCCGATTACATGCTTTGCTAAGATTTATTGTGCGCATGGGGCATTACAGTTTATAGTTTGTGTGGCTATACTCCATCTATTGTTTAATTGTAATGGTTTTATATGGTATAAAAATGATGACAGCAGAGTAAGTGTGCAGTGGAGCTGACATCACGGAATCCCAGACCTGGGAGCAGGACAAAACTCTGGTTACAGATCCAACCTGGGCTTACATAAAGCAGGCATTTTTTGATCCTGAGGATCAGAAAATATTCCCTTTTTTGGAAGGCTGGATGCAGTCCAATACCTGTGATTGGACTATGTGGATCTTTGTCCAGATAGTTTGAAGACAGTCATGCATAGAAAATGATTCATTAAATCAATGAAACCCCTTAAAAGTACAAACTCCCCAATATTGACTATAATGATCCCAAATGGGTTAAGAAAATTGATACATCACTATGGGGGTTCTACCCATCAAGAGAAAATATTCAAGTACACAGAAAAAGAAGAACCGTCAGATTAAAGGGTGCACTAATGTCCTTATTCACATCACTTATTCAAAATATTACTTTATTATAAATATACCACAACAACAATAAAAGGAACAATAGCTACATGAAAGACAGTCACATTAAAACATCCTGGTGTCATCAAAATAGTATCAGCACATTGACAATTCCGGTCAAACGCAGATTCCCCATCAATAAATAGACTTATGCAATATTGCACATTATGATAAATTTATATCAGTAATTGTACTTAGCACAGTCCTTATTAAGGCTAAATGTATACTCCATGCTCAACATATTGTTACATTCAGCCCCCAAGATTAAGCAGAAGAATGTCTTTAGCAGTCACAAAACTATCCCTAACCTGTCAAATAAAAAAAAAGGGAAAAAACAAACAATAGGCCACCTCACGGTGGATCTTCACCCCACTGGAACGACTACGTTGCCCTTGTGACCACATGCTGGATCGATCTTTATATTGCTTCCCCGGAGCATATTCAGCGTGAGCCATCTTTTACAGGAGAAGCATATTCCACGTTGCCGGGAGAAATCTTGAGCAGACCACCGGATGGAAGGAGACACCTGCCACGCGTTTCGCTGTGTGCTTTGTCAGAGGTGTGCACAGATGATCACCGCATGCTCTTTTAAACCAGTCTCCACCATAATTGCAAAAACAGTTGTGTGAGGTAGTATCATTGGGGCTAATCCAGAGCTACGTCTGCCGATCTACGCACGCGCCGGGCAGATGTCTGGCGTAACTATGGCAACGCCCGATCGTGTATCAGGCGTCCGTAGCACCAGCTTAGTAACGCTGGAGGGGGCGTCCCCCAGCGTTACTACGCTGTAGTTAGTTTAGGGAGGCGGGGGGAGGGAGGGTAATGTGGCTGGGAGGGCGGCGTTATCGTAACAACGCCGCCGTCCCAGCGTAGTTACCCTCGCTTACGCCGGCTGAAGGTATGCTGGGGGCAGGGGGAGTATCAGGGGGATTCCTCGATGATGTAACGCTGAGCGTTAGTACGCTCAGCGCTACATCGTAGCTCTGGATCAGGCCCATTGGGCCTGATCCAGAGGTACGATGTAGCGATGAGCGTGCTAACGCTCTGCGTTACATCGCTGCCTCCCCCTGGCACTCCCCCTGTGCGGGCGTATGGCCCCTTCCTTACGCCGGCTGAAGGCTACCCTAACTTCAGCCAGCGTAAGGAAGGGGCNNNGGTTGCGTTGCCGTAGCAACGCCGGGCAACATCTGCCCGGTGCATGCGCAGATCGGCTGCAAAGCCGATCTTACGCTTACGCCTACCGTCCGAGCGACGGCGGGCGTTCTTCTGGATCAGGCCCATTGTATCTAAATAGTTCAACAAATTAAGTGATGGAACGTAACACAGAAAATACCTATTGTAAATGAGAAATGACAAACAATTAAAAGCATATGCGCATCTAATGCATTTTGGACTAAACAGAACAATCAGCTGATAATGAAGCTCAGATCACATAATTAACAGCACGATATGACCAAAATGTTCATTGTATATTCATATGCACTATACTTTCATAGCCAATTACTGATATAATTATCTTTTTATGGACATGACCTCAGACTACATGCTATGGAATCCATAAAATAACATTGATGCCTATTACACATAGTTATATATTTTTAGTGCGATTATGAATCACACTTGTATGGGGTTCGATCCTGCCCTTGTTGGAGGAGCCCAAGGAGCAGCACGCATGTGTAGTTGCACACCTCATATTAGGCTGTGGTAAGCTCCCATCCCCACTTACTAGCCTTACTATCAGCCCCCTATAGGGCGGACGCACACAGGGTGCATTACTTTCTATGTCCACATGCTGCTCGGAGGTGGATGCGGTGCTTGAGTGGAGTGTTCGCATCACAGACAGGATTGCTGACAGGTGAGAGCCCCCATTACGTTTGTCTCCATCACTAGAGATTTAACCCACAGGCTCATCCCAAGGAATGCGCGGTAAGGGCCCTGTCACACACAGGCCATGGCACGGGACATTGTGTGACCAGTACACCCGATCCAGCTACCGGTCTGCCTGGGCATGCTGGTTGTTGTAGTTCTGTCAGGCTGCTGTACATTGATTACAATTATCATTTGTGTGACACACAGTTCTCTAGCGCCTTAATAGAGCAGCCATTAAGATAGCAGCAATGACATTACTTTCATGTTTCATGTTCTGGCACCTACTATGATGACAGCACGCCTGCCAGGGGGCATGGGGCAGTGATCAGTGCCAGCACATTGTGCAGCCTGGGGGAGAATCACTCATAGGTGGCAGAGAGAAGGGGCAGCTCATAGGGGTAAGACCTCTGCTATCAGATTCCTGAGCACGTTATCAGCTTCATGTTTACATTTTACATTCCTTTACATATCAAGTGCAGTACATTATATATTTCTATGTAGCTACTCAGCAAGTGCTATACATTATATATTTCTATTATTTAGCTACACAGCAAGTGCTATAAATTATATATTTCTATTATTTATCTACTCAGCAAGTGCTATATATTATATATTTCTATTACTTATCTACTCAGCAAGTGATATACATTAAATATTTCTATTATTTACCTACTCATCAAGTGCTATACATTATATATTTCTATTATTTACCTACTCAAATGGTATACATTATATATTTCACTCATCAAGTGGTATACATTTGTTATATATCTACTTAAGTGATATACATTTTATATTTACGTTATTTATCTATTCATTAAGTGGTGTACATGATATATTTCTGTTATATATCTGCTTATCAAGTGATGTACATGATATATTTTGTTATTTACTACAAGAAACCACTAAGTATATACGCATTTATACTTTTGCACTTGTATTTGAGTTTATACGGACGTCACAGGTTATTGTTTTGAGTGAATTTTACGTCTTATTTTGTTCCAGAGTTAACTTTCACAGGAAATTTTCTACATTTGTTTTCTTTGTATGTTAGACATAAACTGTTAACTATTATTGCAGCCGTCTTCTTAAAATGATAAAGTTGCATTACTACTTTTTTTTAATGGTTGCTTTAGTTGTGTTTTTTATGTATTTGTTAACACACACACCCATATATTTTTTTTTCCTTTTACTGTCCTATGTGTTAGATGTTATCTAGATCGGAAACTAACAAAACTATTTCAGTTATATGATTTTCAGGCTTATTAGTAATAATATTCAGCTAGACCAAAATATAGATTGTTAAGTGCAATAAGTGCTAAACTGTAAAACAAATAAAATAAAATAAAATACAGACTTGCTGGGTTGTGCTGATCTGATTTTTTATGTTGTTTTGGAGCTTGCACGGCTGAGCAAGCAAGGTTTTGTCATTCCGAATGATCGTGGTTCTTTTTATGCTGCATTAACCACCAAAGGCCCCAGGGTGAGTAATACAAACAGGGTAACACATTCCAAACGCTTTATTGTAACGTATTATACATTTTTTTTTAACCTCCATAATGGCAAAAAAATGATGTTTATCTCGTTTTCCAAAATTAAGAGTGTTTCAATCTTTAGTTATATTTATTCCTTGTATATACACAATAAATAGTCCACTCCGCTAGAGAAGTTGGCTGCTTGTGACAGATCTAGGCATTTATCAGTCATGTAGTTGTTGTACAGCATTCGGGGTGTAAAAGGTCAATTTATTATCTTCTATAAGTACTTAAAGTACAGAATGAACTATTTTGGCCCTCCTGGGTTTTCCCCCTTGCTGCAGTCTTCTCCTGTCATATCCTCTGAATATTATACACAGCTGTGTGTTATTGTGAAGATGTGTTGCAGTACTGTCCTATTCTCTATGGTAGTGTTAGGGAACACATTTCATAATGTGATGTTTTATAAAGTGCTAAAAATTCTAATCAGATAAAGTAATTGCGCAGAGTTTGGAGCACAAGTAAAATATGTGTATATATTTGTTCTAGACAAACCATGGTGTAAGGGCAGGGGTCCAAATTAATATTATTGTTTGTATATTGCACCCAGTCTGAACAGCTTTCAGCACAATTTAAATAGACCTCCTCCTGCATTGTAACATGGAGTTGCCAAGGGGCCAATTTGCTTCTTTTTAGCTTTTGCTCAGTATGCAACGTCAATCTGACAATCTGAGCATTATATAGTTAAACAGTCCTCAAGTACCACTAACGGTGCACTTTTTCCAGGTCTCCTTGCTGGAGTACAGGTGTGTTCATTACTGACCGACATGTAATGAGATCTATAGGTTGCAGTTATTATGGGGCTGATTCAGAGTTACACATCCACCTTTTTTTTAGGTGGAAGTGTAGACCTGAGCAATACCATGCTGAGCTGCAAGGGGAGGCAGATTTATATTGTAAAAGCAGAATTAAAATTAGGAGGTGAAGTTTCTTAGCTCAACTCTCTTTTATAGAATATTCATAAAGCGAATGCAGTATTTTAGTTATATGTGTAAAAGTAAAGAATTTTCCATGCATGCAATTTTTGTTTTAATTAATCAACACACCTTACTTTGAAAAATGGTTTAGCTGAGCTGTACACTTCCACCTAAAAAAAGGTGGATGTGTAACTCTGAATCAGCCCCTAGTGTACAGCTCAGCTAAAGCATTTTTCAAAGTAAGGTGTGTTGATTAATTAAAACAAAAATTGCATGCATGGAAAATTCTTTACTTTTACACATATAACTAAAATACTGCATTCGCTTTATGATTATTCTATAAAAGAGAGTTGAGCTAAGAAACTTCACCTCCTAATTTTAATTCTGCTTTTACAATATAAATCTGCCTCCCCTTGCAGCTCAGCATGGTATTGCTCAGGTCTACACTTCCACCTAAAAAAAAAAGGTGGATGTGTAACTCTGAATCAGCCCCTATGTCACTTGTGGTTATGGGGAGACCTGCAAAGTATGCACTGATTGACACTTGAGGATCGTGTTTGTATTATAGTTCAAACATACTACCCAAGAATAGGTACTTTTCTCCCCTGTGCCATTCATAATAGCAATCCAGCAGGGGTCATATTGCTCAGGTGTAATAATAAGGGGTGTGATATTTGTTTTGGACTAAGTGGTCCATTTGAATTGATCGCAGTCTGTTTAGGTTTTTTTTATTTTATATAAACAAATCATTATCTACATTCTTATTATAGGGAGCTGCTAGGACTAATCTTTAAGGTAGCAGAAAGTACATCAGACCCTCCAACATGACCCCCTCCATTCGGTACATAATACTCTGCTTCTGCTCTTCCTTCCTAATCTGATTGCAGTCATCTGTGTTATACTCGTTATTTGAATAGAAAGGTGTGTAACACAGGTGACTGCAATCAGTGCTTAGGAAGGAAGAGCAGGAGCAGAGTATTTTGTACCGAATGGAGGGGGTCATGTTAGAGGGTATGGTACATGTTGTGTAAAGAATAAAATATTCTTTGTATCATTTGCATTGTTTACTTGTAATATGCCACAGATTCTGTGGTGCCAGACGGTTATCCTATTATGTGATTCATAGGAGGAGAGGACTTTGCAATGAGAGCTTACATACTGCAATAGTGCCTAGTGGGAAGCAGTAGATGCACAATGGGCAGTAGTGAATAGCTGAGTTTTAAAGGATCAAGTGAAGTTTGAAAATGTTGTGTAGGACAAAATAAGGAGTTGATTGGGAAGTTATTGCTAGGCACGGTACTGCAGTAATTCATATATAGTTTGTGTTGATGTGTAGTTTTAAGGTGATGTATTGCTATTAGAAGGGTTTTCTTTCTGCCTATAGAAATTCTGGACAACCTGTGATTTTTCGGTGTTGTGAAACTACAAGTCCGAGTCCCAGCATGCATTACCCACATAGGTGATACATGCATGCTACCTGCAGAGCCACAGGTTGGCCAAACCTGGCCTTTAGTGTAATGTGTCATTGTAAGACTGAAGGATACAGTAAGAGACTCTGACAGCATAGACTAATGAGTGTGGGGGAGACTGAGATATTTGTTACTTTAAGCTGTCAAACTATAATAGTCCTTTGTACTTAGGAAACAGCGATAGTGACATAGGGATGCACAAGCCTTCTCCTAATCATGTTGCATATCAATGGTTCCTGGGGCTAGATCAGGGTTTCCCCACCCTGGTCCTCAGGTACCACTGACAGTCCATGTATTCCAAGCCCCCGCACAGAACAAGTGATATAATGAGTACTACCTATGGAACTTTTATAATGTGTCCATCAGTAATGAAGCCTCCTGTGCTCCAGCAAGGAAATCTGGGGTCTGATTCAGAGATGCACTTCCACCTTTTTTTTTAGGTGCAAGTGTACAGTTCAGCTAAACCATTTTTCAAAGTAAGTGGTGTTAATTAATTAAAAAAATGTTGCATGCAGGGAAAATACAATAATTTTACACATAGAACTAAAATACTGCAACATAGAATTGAGCTAAGAATCTTCACCTCCTAATTTTAATTCTGGTTTTACAATTTAAATCTGCCTCCCCTTGCAATGCAACATGGTATTGCTCCGGTCTACACTTGCACCTAAAAAAATGTGGAAGTGTGACTCTGAATCAGCCCCCTGGAAATCATGCACTGTTATTGGTACCTGAGGAACAAGGTTGGGAAACACTGGGCTAGATTTACTAAGATGCGGGGAAGGAAAAGTGGAGATGTTGCCCATAGCAACCATTCAGTTTCTAGCTCTCACTTTCCTATTACATACAAGAAAATGTCAGCTAAAATCTGATTGGTTGCTATGGGTTATAGCTCCACTTTCCCTTTCCCACACCTTAGTAAATCTGGCTCCAAATCTCTGCACTGGTCAGGAATATAACTTTAATGACTGAGAAAATGGATTTCTGTGATAAATTCCTCTTTATGGTTTCAAATATATGGATTATGTGTTTTCACTTGAATTTTTATTTTTTTTCCCAAAATATTTTTAAATGCAAATCAAATTATATTTTTTTGATAGACATATGACATTTAGATGTCCTGGTCATTACAACTGAGTTGGTATTATGGCTACTGCTACAGTGAGTTAAACATCTGTCATAAATATGTATTTCTATCATACTTATAATAGGAATGTGTATATGTGCACAGCATGTATACTGTTGATGGGGACACATTTTTGGTATATTTTGGGATATTTGATATTTATGGGCATATTACAATATATTTTTATAGGAACCGCCTGTTTTTATTTAGTTACATTAAAACTGTTCCATTTCTTTAAGTTAACAATAGGAGTGGTGAGGCAAGCAGTCACTAGATCAGTGATTGCTAACCTATGACACTCCAGGTGTGAAACTACGAGTCCCAGCATGCCTTGACTGCAAAAGCATAGCAGATACCAGACAAAGCATGATGGGAAGTGTAGTTTCACAACACCTGGAGTGTCACAGGTTAGCCATTACTGCACTAGATCAAATGATTTATCATACAGCAGGTGCCAGACTAATTACGTTTTAATAAAGTCAATTGTGTAGAACACAAAGCCACCACTCCTATCGTTTACCTAAAGAAATAACAGTTTTAATAACTAGTGAAACAAAAAAAACACAGGCGGTTCCTATAAAAATATACTGTAATATAGCCCAAAAAATTGTCCACATCAAAAGGGTATATACTTTACACATTCCTATTATAAATGATAGAAATACTTATTTAAAATGGCAAGGTGTTATAGATGATGCTTGTCTATCGCTGCTCCCTCAGCTCTGCGCTCTGCTCAGGGTGGCTTAAATCAAGTCCGACGGGGCGGGGCGCGGCGCTGATGTGACGTCATGACGTCGTGCGGCGCAATGTTCACTTGGGAAACGGCTGGGAGGCAACTGTAAGTTTACTAGAAGGTCAAACCAGGGCTGGGTGTCTGATGCGTAGCGGGTGATCCGGGCCTGCTCTGTGGCAATACAGCACACAGTGTAAACTAGCCAGAGATTTATTTCATGTTTGGACCGAGTTATACTGAATATTAGGCATTAGCAGTCAGTCAGTGTGCGGAATTCCCGACATGATTACTCTTGCATAGTATCTAGGTGTTTCTTATACTGGTGGTGTCTGTGGGCAAACCCCTATTACCAGCCTCTGCGCCAGGGTCCAGTGCTGTCCTTCAGTGGGTGAATAGAGACTGGCTTCTGATATCTTTGCAGCACCTTTTCATTCAAAGATTGCAGAAAACAAAAAAAAAACACCCTTAATCTTTCTGTAACTGTTGCTGCTAACTGTTATGTGCATTAACATTGAAGAGAGATTTTATTGCAGGATGTCTGAAATGTCCTTACTGCGCTGCTCAATCTTTTTCCACGTTTTTGTTTTAGGTTGTCCTTTTCTGCTGAGTGATGAAATGGAGGTGAAAAGGTTAATACGTAAGCCCCTCCAGCCAGCCAGACCCATTCGCCGCTATGCATGTGACAGTGGTGGGTATCATTGTGACCATTTATTTCTAAATCTTTATTGGATAGGAGATATGGGTTACCATGCTGTTTGTGATTGCTTTGACTGTCAGAGTTTTATACAGTAAAGAGTAGATTTAGAAGTTGCCATATATCACTGAAAGCCTATCCGTGTGACAGCAATGTATGCTACGTAACACGACTTACTGATCCGACTCCATAAAGAGAAGAAAAGGGGGGTCTATGTGACAGTGCACTCCTCTTAACGCCTTCCCCGTTGACCACGTTTGCCTTGACAAAGCACCATGCACATTGTCACTTCTGTTTCAACTGCCACCTTCCATACATCTCTGACTGACTGACTGCTGCCATACCTTGTGCAGTGCCCCCCAGGGCTATTGTAGAAGAATCCTGGCAGCAGCAGCACTGCTACCTGCAAGGCAGAGATGCCCTTTTCTGTGAGGTGCCAGTTTGTGTTAACTCATCAATGTGGTGAGGACAGTGTGGGAATCTATAACTCTTTATTAGCACTAAACAGCGGATATCATTGCTGTTTGTCTTTAGTGTGGTCACGGTATTGGCACAAATTATAATTGCGGTGTCACACTGGGCTTGCCTTCATTTACATTGTGGGTGATTGTTTTGCTGGTCAGAGACACAACGTATCTCTCACATGTTGTAAATTTGCTAAATTCAATCTCTAGACTTTAGAGATTTGTATATTATTCACACTAGTCTCTTATATTTTAGGCAGCTGGTCAGTTGCTCATTTTATAGAAAGTGACGGCAGAAAAGAGCCATCTAGTCTGCCCATTTGTTTATTCAAAACTATACTGACCCTAGACCCTATTTACCCTCAATTTGGTTTACAATTTAAGATACCCTTATATTTATCCCAAGCATGTTTAAATTGTTCTACTGTATTGGCCTCAACCACCTCAGATGGGAGGCTATAACCTCATCATAAATGATCATATAATTGTTTCATCTCTGCAAATTATAATCAACTTCAAAAGCAAAAACGACCCTATAGTGACTGTTAAATCTTTGAGTTCCAGCTCAGCCATGACAACGTGGAGGCTGAAAGTTTAGCATGGACTATCTAAGCTTGGTGTTCCGCTGCTGTCACTAGTCCCAGCCCCTCTTGGGGTCACTTCAATGATTTTATATCTCTTTCTTGCTATTTTTGCACTTCTATATTTTAGATTATTATGCTTTTACTTATAAAGGTTGATTGTATTGTTTAACTGTGGGGGAGTTTGCGGACTCATAGACATCTCTTCTTTCTTCTCTCTTATGTGTTTGAACACTAGTGTCTCAGCATCACTAATTGCAATTTTTAATTGGATGCTATATTTAAACTTACCTTTGATTTATTTGTACCTGTATAATTTTTTTCACCCTATACCAGTGCTGGATACATATCTGTTTTGACTCGAATCCTGACCTGAGAATGTCGAGTCACTTACACACACTAAGGACCTGATTCACACTTAAGAATCTTCTTAAAATAAGAACTTAAAGTCACATCTGGGCTAAACCATGTTGATTGCAGGGGAGTCATATTTCATCTGTTGCAAACAGTACTAGTGTTGAGAAGTAATATTTCCCAGCCCAAGTCTAAATAACAGTGTAATAGTAAAGCTGGTCAGTATCTGTGTGCAGTAAGCGATTCAAAGATATATCCCTGCATGCAAAAAATACAATTAAATTAATTCCCTCTGCAATCAACATGGTTTTGCCCAGGAGTGACTTTAAGTTCTTATTTTAAGAAGATTCTTATGTGTGAATCAGGTCCCAAGTGCTTAAGTGTCTTGAATTGACTGGAGGACGCATGCACCCTCCAGATGTTATGCTAGTGTTATGGTAGTAACCCTAGCATAGCAAGAATCGTACAGAACTTAATTCCTGTGCTTCACCTCTGCCCGATAAAGTGGGCAGGGGGGAAGCATGGTAATTGTACAGTGTGGGAAGGTGCTCCCACACTGGTGCGGATTAGTTTATGGCAGTGTAAGCTGCCATAAAGCCTGCACAAGAGAGGAGAGTTACAGGGGGCGTTCACTCCCCTCTCTGTTGCATGGACAGACCCCTGCACGTACAGAAAGCATGCGGGGGTCTGAGTCTTGTGGACTTTTTTGTCAGCGTTCCCACAATTTAGTCCTTGCCGTATACCCCATGATAATTAGCCCAGTTTTCATGGCATGACTTGAATTATAATGTAGTGCGTCGCCAACTTTAGTCATGTCAGCTAATTGGAACATAGCGACTCTTTGCGAGTCACTTACTGTTTTTGTGTAATGTAACAACAAGGAGGAGCGCTAGTTACTTTCTATTGAATCTTATTGATACATACTAGCAGACAATAAAAACAAAATATCCATAAAATCAAACTAATGCTTTGTGATGTCAAATAAAACACACGTGTAATTTTAGCAATAAGCCAGACATATATACATATAGCATAAATCACAGTAAAGCGATGTATAAGGAGATCAGTAATAGATGGCATGATAGTTATCACCTTCTTTTAGCTTTTGGATCATTCCAGTGCAGAGTACATTACCTTGAATACGATGACAGCGTTGAAATATCATTGTTTAGCAGGCAAGATGGAAACAAGGACAATCCTTCAAGTTATATAATTAGCAATCCGATGCTTCGGTGCAAGGAAAAATAGTTTAATAGGGATAGTTCTTATGCCTACAATGTAAGTCGATTCATACTCCACAGTGGGGTCTTAATTCATTTAACTCCCATTTGCAATCGAAAAAAATACCAAGTGTGGATTAAGCTGTATAGCTTAATAGATAACGGCCATCTACAGGCCCACTTTCTTTTCATCCAGCACAAGCTCTCACTTATATGTTAAGATCAGCAGTTTTCTCATGCAATACTCAAAAGTTACTGTGGTGAATAGGAACTTTCAATTCAATGTCTAATGTTTGCAAGTCAAATTAAGCTTTTTAGATAATTAAAAATTGACTTGCTCGTTTCTCTGTCACACTGACATAGCTGTAGTACTTCTATACTTTCTCTCTGAGGAAATCGTAGGGGACTTTTTAATTATCTAAAGTTTCATTTGACTTGCTGATCTTCACATATAAGTGACAACTTTTGCTGACTGAAAAGAGAAGGGCAAATATCTATCGTGCTACTATCATAGCTATACAGCTTTATCTGCACGTGGTATTTTCCCCAATTGCAATTGGGAGTGTGAATTAAAACCCCACTTTGGATTGGCTTAGTGTAGGCATAATAACTTTTGCTATTAAACAAGTTTTTCTTGCCCCGGAACATCGGATTGCTTATAACTTCATTTATTATTCTTTGCACGGGACCATCAGTATGTGATACTTCAAATATATTCATACCACAGATGCAAAAGCTAAAAGATGGTGATTATTATCGTGCCATCTATTACTGATATCCTTATACATCGCTTTACTGTGATTTATGTTATATGTATAATATGTCGGGCTGTTGCATGTTTTATTGCTAAAGTTACACGTGTGTTTTATATGATATTGAAAAGTATTATATTGATTTTATGGATATTTGGTATTTTGTCTTCTAGTTGTATCTATAAATATTTAATAGACGCTAACTAGCTCTCGTTCTTTGTCATATTAGTTTTGTTTGTTGGGATTGGCACAAAAGCCATGCCACCCCAGTATGTAACCTATAGCATCTGCGTCCCAAGGATTTACTTGAGCAGCGGTGGTTTATGAATTACCTTTCATTGGAATACAAGTAAAATGCAGTAATAGATATAATAGATATAAACAAGGGATGCTGGCTGTATTGTACAGTATTTCTGTCATTTACAACCCTTTCATCAATGCTCTTCTTTGCAGAACATCTATTTATGGTAAATTTTCGGGCCGAATTTCCAGATTGTTGTAAAGAGGACTTACAGGATTCCTTTGATCTGGTAAATATCCTGTTTTGTGTTCTAGCTGTATGAATCTCTATTACACTCAGGGACTTAATTTTGCATACCTGCTGGTGTTGTCTCATTTCTGCTGTCATCACTAAGTGTAATCACCTGCATCTCTATAAACATCAGCTGCTCTTTATACCACACACAGAGGAGAAAAAGAACTGCTGTCTGTATCTTGCACCTGCATCCAGATAAAAATGGACCCAGAGAACTTTTATTCTGGAAGCCTTTAAAGAATTGTTAGCATTAGAGTGCAAATGAAGACATCTGTCATTATTACAGTTGAACCAGCTTTAATCCTGGTCAGACACTAGATCTATAATGTTGAATTTTACTTATTTATTTTTTTACAGCCTTCTATTCTAACCTCGGTCCTAAGGGAGCAGTAACAATGCAATGCAGTTTCAAGACGGTTACGTCCATCGCTTCGAAATTCATATGTTCAACATATTGACAGCCAACAACTAATTGTCGTCTGTCTCTATTTTGAAAATGTGTTTATTTAGGAAGCTAAATGAATGGTTTAGCATGCCAATCTATTTTCAGCAACTTACCCATTCATTATGGCGACTGCTCCGAGACCCGACGCAGCTTCGGACAGCAGCACCCGACACGAGACCCGGACAAGTTAGTAAGAGTATGCGGGGAGCCTAGAGGAAGATTGTTAGAGAGGGGAGGGAGTGTAGAAAAGAAGGGTTAGGCTGCTGGGAGGGGATGTATCGGAGAAGAGGGAGCTTAGGGTTAGGCTGTTGGGGAGAGGCTGTATCAGAGAAGAATGAGCTTAGGGTTAGGCTGTGGGGGAGAGGCTGTATCGGAGAAGGGGGAGCTTAGGGTTAGGTTGTGGGGAAGAGGATGTATCGGAGAAGGGGGAGCTTAGGGTTAGGCTGTGGGGGAGAGGCTGGCAATAAAAGGTTAGTATCTCTGTTGGGCGCTGAACAAACTATCTAAAAAATAACCTAAAAGCAAACGGGTGAATAATCTCCTAAGGAAGTCTCTCAATAACCTTCTTAAAGGGTGAATAGCTGGTATAGAGGTGTCTTGATTGGAGATCTCCATAACATCCCATTAATACCAATAAAACAAGAAGAAGAAAGATACAATTAAAAATACAATTTAATCCAAAAACAAATAACTGGTAGCTGAAACTGATGTCAGCATCACAAGTAGTATACAAAAAACAATGATAAAAATACACATAAAATACCCCTAGAGGATGATAATCCCTAGTGGGAATATGGACACAGTCCGCAAAAAATGTCCATACCTGGCATGCTGCAGATGGAAGACAAGAGTCCCGTGATGACTGTGATGGACGTGAAGTGCCCGGGAAGTGTCCTGATGGTACAGACAGTCGATGGTCGGGATCGTGCAGGAACCAGGGAACGGAGAGTCGTGCTGGGGAGTGCAGGAAGTTACCGGCTGGCGCGTTTCGAGGGTCAAAGCCTCTTTCTCAAAGTGGTAGGAGAGGCTGTATCGGAGAAGGGGGAGCTTAGGGGTTAGGCTGCGGGGGAGAGGCTGTATCGGAGAAGGTAGAGCTTATGGTTAGGCTGCAGGGAGGGGATGTATTGGAAAAAGTAAAGCTTAGGGTTAGGCTACGGGGGAGGGTAATGGAAGGGGAGGGTTGGGAAAAGGCCCGTCGTTGCTGGGGATTCGTTCTGGATCTGTTCACACAGTGCTCTCTGTCTGGGAATATACGTTCATTATCTGTCCCTCGCTGCTGTATCCTTGTCACAAACAGCCCTGTCGGATTAGGGCCGTTTGAAGCGGCGAACTTCAAAGGTGAATTTGTTACTGACAACACGTTTTCAGGTCTCCGCAGGTGGTACGATTTATGTCACTTGTGATTCTGGACCAGAGATCCGCTACTGCTAAGCTCAAAAGTAGAAATCTATGGCCGATCCCTGCAGCATCCAAACTCCACTGCCGATAATGAGGACGATGGCCCTGATCGCATGGAGGTGGAGTGCTCGCCCCTGTCACTCTCCTCCTTCTATGGAGTTCTGGACACTTACTTACCTTTACATTTACCGCACGGATCTGTGTCTGCCTGCACGCGAATCTAACGCCTAACGCTGCCTGTGTGGTGGGGTTTCGGCACGCAGATTTGAAGGGCTGGCCACTTCAGCGAAAGTACTTGCGTATAGAAGCACTTGCATCATGTAACATCTGGCACGGACATGCAAGAGACTTGCAGAAGTCCCATTCTCACGCAATTCTGAATCTGATCCGATGTAGAAATCTGAATACAGTGTAAGGGGTTAACACAGCTCTCACTGTGTAATATAAATCCATCTCCCCTTGTGTGCTCGACTTACGCAACCCGAAAAGGCTTTCAGTACGGTGCTGGACACCTTATGTGTGCACACAAGGCTGGTGGAACATGACCATTTTTCAGAAGTCTGGATCCAGTCCCACGTGAGGATAGCTGGAAGACGTAGACTGTTACCTGAGGACTGAGGTTGAGAAATGCTGATTTACGGAACTTGGTGTATTTCTGTTTTGTTCTCTTTAATTAGATGTATTCTTGTGTTACTCCCTTTGATGGTTTAGTTTTATGTCTTTAACTATATTATTTTCCGCTACAGTTGTGCAACCTTTATGAGGTTTTAAAGGATCCTGTGGTTCCCAAACCTCCTGAGAAGCCACGGAAGCCAGGTAAGTGGTAACCATGTACATTTATAGTGGGATTATTGCGGAAGACTGAGGAAGGTAAAGGCCGTAAGGGAGTTTTGTGCATTGGAGGGTGCAGCAGATGAGGAAGAAGGTGTAATAGCAGATGGTTTACATGAGGATCCGATTCATGAGAGCTTAAATTACAAAGGGATGTGGGGCACACAAACAAGTGGAACAGATTGGGGACCAGATTCAGAGAACCGTTTTTGCGGGAAGTTCTGTGCGTATTTTTACGATCTGATGAACGGCGTGTGCGTAGTAACTAAATTTCCACGATCTACGTTGATTTTATGCACGGAAGTCCATTAGGAAAGGACTTGTGAACCGCACGTGAGACAATACATACGGAGGGGAGTGGTTGTAATCCGTCCAGAGACAGATATGTGGAAGTGGGTGGGGGGGAGGCATTCAAATGACCGTTTGCGGGTGAGGTGAAGGCGCGGTTAGTTGGATACGCACGTACGGAGGTATTATAGGCACGGAAATGCCCACGTGAAGATAAGGGTGGTCGAGGCACTCGTAAGTCGAGGACAACCCGTCCGTGGCAGGGGAGTGTCATGGGTGTTACCTTGCAACGTCCGTACGTATAATTGCGAACGTCTCGCTGACGGATCTGTGAATACGGTCCTGGGTGTGTGGGGGCAATGAAATGCATTTTAAGGGCCTGTGTGAAACTTGTGGTGTCGCTCTTATGCTTCCTTACATAGTTGGGGTTCCAGACATTTTAGTTTTTGTTGTATTTCATGAGACCTGAAGATTTCTAGATGATTGATATCAATAAGTGGTGGATCTAAACACAGCTGTGCCCTATAGCAAGGGCATTGGCACAGCGACTGCTCTACATGCATGGACAGGCGGCTGTTTTGCTTATGTACAGCTCCAGTGCCTTGGATCAGAGGAAGCATATTACACGTGGGTGGAGGGTGTGTAACTGCCACAAGCCCGCTAGCAGCCACAACTCCTGCACCCACAGTAGTTATGCTGCTGACCGGAGTTGTATGGTTGTTGATTGTAGCTGTGAATGTGTGCACTTCTTGTCATATCAGCTTGTTTTCCCCTTCCTCCTCCCTGGCAGCAATGATAATGGGTAATCTCCGTTTGCTCTGTAGCGCTAGGACAGGAAATAAGAAGACCCGGTGGTGGTATAAAGGTACCTCCTCTTCCTGTGACCGGTGTCTTTTTTTATTTCCTGTTTCCTAGTGCTAGAGAGAGGAGTATTACCTAGGATTACCTTAGCGTGCAGCTCTGGTCCGTCCTCCTGGGGATGGCGGGATCATGAGGTGTCTGCCGGCCTCATATCAATCCAGCGGCTCCGATAACCACAGCTGTTTAGTGGGCGGCCGGAAGCTACTGCCGCGCGGCCTGAATCCCGCGCGGCAGAGACTCTAAGAATTTGTCACCACCCATCCGGATATGACATACGCTGGAAGGATGGCGGGGACAGGAAGTCCATGGGCGCCGCCATCTTTCCGAAGCCCAGCGTTACAGGTGTGCTGGACACCGGATCCTGCCTATTTAAGGCAGCACTGACAGTTCAGAAATGTCGGTGAGAGCCTTCAGTATCCACAAGATGTCTGAAGACAAACGGCAGCCGACCAGGAGGTCAGGGTGAGTGTAGATTATATTAATGTATTACTTATGTCGTTAGTTAGTTTCTTTTACTTTAAGTTAGTTAGGTAGTATTATTTTAGGCAGATAGTTAGTTAGTATAGTTAGAGATTAGGTAAATACTTACATATATGTATTGTTATAGTTAGTGTAATTTATTTGCTTTTAGGTCTGAGACTAGCAAGTCTAAAAGGGACTCTGATTCTTCTAAAAAATCCAAAACTCAAAAGACCACCATCACCAAATGTTTGTCTTGTGATAGGGCCTTGCCTGAAAATTATACCTCTCAAACATGTGAGGAATGTATGGCTAGGCCACACTATCAGCCCCCATACCAAATGGCGGAATTCATGCAAATGATAAAAACTATGTTAGCTGACACCTTTATCACAAGGGACGATTTACAGAAAATGGGCTGGATCCAGACCTTGTTAAGTGCATGAACTTAGTTACTCAAGGGCTTAACCATGTTGATTTCAGGGGGAGCCAAGTTAATTGTATTCTTTGCATGCAGGGATATATCTTTAAATTGCTTACTGCACACAGATACTGACCAGATTTACTGTTACACTGTTATTTAGACTTGGGAAGGGAAGCATCACCTCTCAACTCTAATACTGTTTGCAACAGATGAAATATGACTCCCCTGCAATCAACATGGTTTAGCCCAGGAGTGACTTTAAGTTCTTATTTTAAGAAGATTCTTAAGTGTGAATCAGGTCCTAAGGGCCTGATCCAGAGCTACGATGTTACACTGAGCGCTG
>WWET01000771.1:487806-521274 GCA_011038615.1 Limnodynastes dumerilii | reverse complement strand
GCACAGCGTATCGGCGTAGGTCTGGATCAGGCCCGTGGTTTCGTGCAGATCATGGTCTCAAGACCCGCCTCCCTGCCTAGCAACACTTCCATTCATAAGGACTGGGAGGGGCTTGATGATGTAATTTGCGACATTAAGCCCCACCCTTATCCTTAGTAATACTATGAAAACTGTCATTGATGGTCAGGGGATAGGGGTTTTGAAATACGATTTGTATGAATTGCGTCATTAAGTCCCACCCCCCTTATCGGCAACTATCTCTTCCCTCCGGAACCTCCGGTATCTCCCACAGGGAAGCATTGCGAAGTCGACAACGCTGGTGTACACTAAAGCTACTGTGATACTTAATTCAACCAATAAACATATTTCTAGTCTTATTTAGTTATTATTTTGTACAATATTTCATAACAGCATAAATGAAATTCAGGATCATATTAATAATATTTAAATTTATTTAAATGTATTCATCCTTATAAGAATGAGCACATTAAAAAGGGAAGAGAAATATTATTCTAATCAAAAGTTATAAGGTATTACAAGCACATAAATGTAATAAAAAAATGTAATACTATAAATTATAGGTTATGGTCCATATTCAGAGTACCGGACGTATAACATATACGTCCGGTGTTTAGCGATTTTTACTACTGCGCATGCGTAGTACATTTTTTAATGTAATCTACGTATCTTTTTCTTACATAGATTGTGTAAATGCGGTCTTTTACGCAATCTACGTAAGAAAAAGATACGTAGATTACGTTAAAAGATTACTACGCATGCGCAGTAGTAAAAATCGCTAAAACACCGGACGTATATGTCCGTTACTCTGAATACAGGCCTATGTATTAACAGACACAACTGGCTCTGATACCCAGCTGTATGCATGGTCTACAGCACCCCCTCCCCCGTGTTCATGTAATATATCGATAGCTTACCTCGCTGTTGCTGTAGCGTGCCAGCTCAGAGATGAATCGTATGTGGTCATCTCGAATCTGCACCATCTGCTCGCATATATTGTACTGGGGGCTTATGCTGCTCTGAGTACAGGTCCACCTGGGCAAGAAACAGCTGCTTAAGCCTGCAGATCGGCCACAGTGGAGCATTTGGAGAGAGTCTGGGAGCCCTCGTTAAGTGAGATGCTACATTGCTAGCAACAACTAAACTACTAATCATAACTTGATCCCATGAGAACAATGGTCTTTATTCACAGTTACGTAGTTTACGTCTTACGTACGTTGTTTTAAGAATTGCGCATGCGTAGTAGCTTAGTTACGCTATCTTCATACCATTTCTGTACGTAGATTGCGTAAGCGCGATCTAAAGACCTCGCTTACGCAATCCACAAACAGAAATGGTAATGGTACGAAGATAGCGTAACTAAGCTACTACGCATGCGCAATTCTTAAAACAACATACGTAAGACTAAAACTACATAACTGTGAATCCAGACCGATATAAGGAAACCCTGACTATGGAAGAGAACCTTCTGCTTTATCTAGTGCACGCCTGGCCAACCTGTTAGACTGCAGGTGAATAACATGTCCCATCATGCTTTGCCAGAATGAGCAATGGTTAGTAAGGCAGAGAATGCTGGGAATTGCAGTTTCTTAACACTTGAAGGGCCACACGTTAGCCAGGCTGGATCTAGTGCTAGAAGATGACAGCTAAATCGTGATTTGTTGCTATGCCTATAATTTTACTGTTTAGAAGGTTTGAAATACTCCAAAATACAATTAATGGCAAAAATATTTACAACACAACAAGTTCACTGAAATACAGGATCTCTACCTCCTCACCAGCTTGTCCACTTCCAAGTTAGTTCTAAGCCCATAATTTAACCCGTGTTAAAGTTCATTATTTATTACAGGCATTGCAGTTCTTGTTACCTGATTTACCAGAATCTGCACTGAAAACAGTTGCAAATAAGGTGATTTATTACCTGATTCAGGGCTTTCACATGGACGGGGGGCCTGCTTCTTAGATTGTGACAGGCAGCTGGTGTCAGCTCAGAAAGTGTTGTTTGCTTTTAGTAAAAGATACTTTTTTAAGCTCAGACACAACACCAAATAATGATCTTTCTGACGATGAATACACATGTAAGCTGGCCATACACTAGAGCGATTATCACTCCCTGCAGGAGGTTTAGAATATATCATTTGGACAATTTTCCGTTAGGGAAAGGTCCTGCTATCAGTACCATACACACCTCTCCTGCTGGGATCGATAAGAAAGGATGCAGAGATTGACAGGAAGCCCTTGCAGCTGATAGGCTGCAGGTGCCTTCTGTCCATCTCTGCACTTTTTGGCTGCACAGGCCTCCTGTCAATCAAGGCAGGAGACCCTTGCAGCTAGTTAATTCGTTGGCCCAGTCAGTAGTGTGTGTGGCACCTCCACTTCCAGGCTGGAGTTTCCCCGTCAGTCTGACTCCATAATTACCAGCAGGTATAGTAGTAATACAGTAATGGAAGCCTTGTATCTCTTGCAGAGTGCAGACCTCTCATTACTTTAGAACTGCTGATAATTATAGTCAGACAGGTGGGGAAAGTCCAGGAGGTGGTTGTACAGGTCCCATAATCTGACTTGCCCATGCCCCACACGATAATGGGAGTGCTGGCAATAGTTTGGAGAGACAGGACCGGATTCAGAGATGCGTTTTTTTCAAAGTACGCAATTCTACGCACGCACGTGGCAAGCCAACAGCAAGCCAACACCCACCAACACCCACGACACTCCCCTCTCACAGCCGTGCAATCGTAGCCTTACACCTCCATAGATCACCTTTAACTTAACGTGTGTACTTACGTGCGTATATGTATTCTGTACATGCGTATCTATCTAACCGCGCCCTCAAAGGTTCATTTGAATGCCTTCCCCCACCCTCTTTCACGTATCTTTTTCAGTACGTATTTTAACACTGCCCCTGTCCCCAAGTGCATAAAGCACTTACGTGCGTATATACTACGTACCTTACGTAAATAAAGTTACTACGCCTGCGCAGTTATACTGTGCCTAAAAATACGTACGCAACTCCACGTGAAAACGTATCTGTGAACACTAGAGCGATAATGGGTCTGCTCACCCGATAATTGGATCATTGGACCAATAGTCACTCTAGTGTATGGCCAGCTGAAGAAGCTGATGGTGCTACTTCCTGTGCACTACCACAATGCAAAGCTCTGGCTGTAGGTAATATGCTGGCAAAAAACCCCTGCTAATAAATGATTAACTAAATACCTCAGTGACCCTCTGAAAGGAAAGTCGTAGAACCACATATAAAAATTGTGATCACTCATTGGCCATTATGCTTTTTACTGCTCCTGTTCATTTTAGCACAAATAATGTCTAACCACGCCCTCAAAGGTTCATTTGAATGCCTCTCCCCACCCTCTTCCACGTATCTTTTTCAGTACGTATTTTTACACCGCCACTGTCCCCAAGTGCATAAAGCACTTACGTGCGTATATACTACGTACCTTACGTAAATAAAGTTACTACGCCTGCGCAGTTATACCGTGCCTAAAAATACGCACATAACTCCACGTGAAAACGTATCTGTGAATACAACCCACAATTGCTAAAATGATCGGACCCTGGCGTTTCTGGACCGATTATTGGGTGTTTTAGAAATCCATCCAGCCCACACACTAGAGCGATAATAGGTCTGCTCACCCGATAATTGGATCATTGGACCAATAGTCACTCTAGTGTATGGCCAGCTGAAGAAGCTGATGGTGCTACTTCCTGTGCACTACCACAATGCAAAGATCTGGCTGTAGGTAATATGCTGGCAATAAATGATTAACACCTCAGTGACCCTCTGAAAGGAAAGTCGTAGAACCACATACAAAGATTGTGATCACTCATTGGCCGTTATGCTTTTTACTGCTCCTGTTCATTTTAGCACAAATAATGCTCCCAATCCTGTATCCACTGGGCATCCCCAATAAAGACCTGGGGCCGTACTCAGACTTCCGTTTTCACGGCGACTGCCGTGCGTATTTTTAGGTACGTAGACGATACGCACGGAAGTGCCTTATGGACAGACGTATGATACGCACATGGGTACATACGTCCGGATATGCAACGCAAATCTACGCAAAGGAGAATTTAAGTGAAAATGGGCAGGCCGATGCATTTAAATGAAGGAAAGTGGGCACGATTATCATGATACGTATGTACGGAGGACACAGACGCACGGGACGGCACACGGAAAGTTAGAGGTGGTCTGTGGTGGTGTAAGTCTACATGAGCAGGGATTAGCAAGGGGGGGTGACTGGGGTTTTGGTGGGTGTGGCTTGCTACGTGTGTGCGCGTATATTTGCGATCGCGTTTGCAAACTGAAGTCTGAATACGGCCCCTGGAAACCAGGATGAACGTCTACAAAGCCCAACCTGTGATTTCCAAGTCTCTGTGAAATATACCCAGACAAGTAACAGAATCGAGGTAGCTGAAACTAAAGTGTCCAGGAGCAGTATTGCTTGGCCTAGGGTCCAGGCTGGCTCTACATCGCGTTACAGCAGCACTAAGCAGCTTCTGGCAGCAAAGCCGAGGGCACATTAAATGCAATTTCCAACCACAAGCTGCTTACTGCGGTGCTGGAGAATAAAACACCAACATAAGAGTTCCCTTCCCCCTCCTTGACCACACCTCATCCTACCAATGTCGAGAGCCAAGAGACATTACGGCATGCACTCACTTTGACTTGTTCTCCTCATAGTGAGCACTGGTCTTAATGTATCTGGCCAGCTCTATTTGCATGTCTCCAAAGAGCGGGACCACCTGCAGCTGCTGCAAGAGAAAACAGAGACGGACTGCACAGTGAGACAACGGAGGCCAGGCCTTGGAAGCGCAGAGTATGTAAGATCCAAGATCATTAATATCCCATCATGCCTGGGTTACAAGAACACTGGGAAGGTCAAGTGGACCATTGGTTTGACTACTATAGGCATCGGGGCACCTCTGGCAAGAGAAGGATGGAATAAAGGATTCAGGTCATTGCATGGGATAACGAGTGTGGCTCCTTCCAATAATTAGAAAACAAGGGTTTTATTCACTTTCTCATATAACTACCACTCGAGTCTGAACCATTATACTGGTAACTGCTAAGACTTATGGGTAATATTGCCTTCTATGTCCTGAAACAATGTAGGCCTCATATCATGGCAGCCCCTTGTGAGCAAAACAAATACACAAAACAGCTGGATTTTAAGTCATTTAAAGCTATTAGCACCACAGAGGTGCCTCATGATTAATTGGTTCACCACACTGACAATGTATTAAGCAATATGTGTTCTTAAAGGGGCTAAAATTTCACCATTTGATTTTCTTAAGAGCATTTCAGCCTATTCAGTTCTTACAATGTAGAATTCACTCATGGACTTCTCACTATATTAATATGCAGACCCTTAAATTGACATTAATTAATTTTGACAATGTAATGCTGTATGCAGAAACTCGTGGGTGGATTTAATCTCAGAAGCTCGATACGGCCAATAGCACAAGGGCTGTGATCTCTATGTAACACCTATTGGTCCTCTTTAGACAGCAAAATACATCCAGTAGGACATTATCCATCTACTTCCCAAATGGAATCTATAAACTTGATGTGGTTTAGTAGTCTGGGACTTGCCATAAGATATTTCCTCCCCAAAATAAGGGAGAAGACCAGTGTGCTTTATTGTGAAATAATCTTATCTTCTCAATTCCATTTGACGCCTATTTTTCAGATAGTGTCAATCAATACAAGACTCGGATTCTTCCCTTTATAGCTGGTGTTTGATTAGCAGATACTACATCTGTGTTGCTGAAGACTTACAATGACGAAGGGGCGTCACTACCGGTTATGCAAGGGGTGTAGCTGCAATGCTCGGAGGAGAGGGAAGCCCGTGGCAGTCATCTCCTCTGCACTGCAAGCAAGCTTTCAAAGGCCATGTATGAGACAGCGCTCAGCACTCCATGAATGAGACAGTGCACAGCACCCCATGCATGAGACAGCGCTCAGCACCCCATGTATGAGACAGCGCTCAGCACTCCATGTGAGACAGCGCACAACACTCCATGTATGAGACAGCGCACAGCACCCCATGCATGAGACAGCGCTCAGCACTCCATGTATGAGACAGCGCTCAGCACTCCATGTATGAGACAGCGCTCAGCACTCCATGAATGAGACAGAGCTCAGCACTCCATGAATGAGACAGCGCTCAGCACTCCATGCATGAGACAGCGCTCAGCACTCCATGCATGAGACAGCACTCAGCACTCCATATATGAGACAGCGCTCAGCACTCCATGCATGAGACAGCGCTCAGCACTCCATGAATGAGACAGCGCTCAGCACTCCATGTATGAGACAGCACTCAGCAATCCATGAATGACAGTGCTCAGCACTCCATGAATGACAGTGCTCAGCACTCCATGAATGACAGTGCTCAGCAATCCATGAATGATAGTGCTCAGCACTCATTCATTAAGTGCTGAGCTCTGTTTTAAGCTGTCAGCCTCTGACAGCATTTATCAGGCAGCAGTCCTGCCCAGCTCCACCCCCATCCTTGCCTGGCTCTGCCTAGTCCCTCCCATCCAGACTCGGGCCCCGCCTTCTTGCTATGCGCCAAAGCCTGTCACCTTCCGCCCTGGCGCTGACAAAGGCATATAAAGGTTTTACACATCACCTTAAAGAATTTGTCAATTTTGCTCAGGTTTATCCTCTTCTTAGCGTCCAGTTTATAAATGTTGCTGACATTTCCATCCATTAGGTACAACCCGAAACCCATCACCTGTAAGAGAGAGGTTGCATCCAGTCACAGTCTGATGTCAGAGTAATGATCTACTGGGACAAATTTAAGATTGTGAGGTGACTGTTGCTGGGAACCCAGAAACAGGCACCTACAAGCAGGGCCGGCGCAATACGCTCCGCAAGGCCAGCCAACCAGGCTGAAGAGACAGCGCAGCAATAGGGATGAATAGATGACAAGAATAGTTTTTATCTCTTCTTATAGGTGCAATTGAGCAGCCATTTTCACCAATGAGAAGAGGGGGGACGGCTCTTCCTCTCTTGACTTACTCTAGTGACAGATATTTACCTAGTAGGAGCTATGACAACAAGCCGCGGTGCCCAACCGCACTACACTAAGGGCACAAATGTACCGGTAGTTTGCAGGTTGGTGCTGCACACCCTAGCACCAGCCCTGCCTACCAGTGTACTGACAGGACTTTTATAAAAATAATTGTTAGTCTTTATAGACTGTGGTTCCCTAAGCAGACTATTGCAGAGGTAACACCCCAGAGCCCCAGTAAGGAGACTCGCCCTTCCCCCCCTCCTTATCCAAAAGAAGTCCATTATATTTTGTGTTTTGCCCCAAAAACTCTTATACCCAAACTAAGTGACATGATCTGGTAACATAATCACAATATTTTGGATCAGATATATGCTACAAAATAAATGACCTCACGGACAATTAGGTTTTCCAGGACACACTTACAGAATTTTTCCTGTCACTTCTATGCACACAGCACAGGCAGCCATTTTATGTTCTGGGACAGTATTTGAAGTAGACAACCTTTCTCACAACAGCTGTTGTGAAACAGCATAGCCAATACCTGGAAAAACATGCTTGAACTTGCAGTTTCACAACTTCTGGGGCCAGATTTACTAAGCTGTGAGAAAGGCAAAGTGCAGATGTAGCCCATAGCAACCAATCAGATGCTAGTTGATGTTTTCTAGTATGTAATAGGAAAGTGAGCGCTAGAATCTGATTGGTTGCTATGGGCAACATCTCCACTTTTCCAAACCCGCAGCTTAGTCAGCCTGATTTAGAGAAATACAGCCTATCACTTCTCTAGGAGCTAGTGCCATCACAGGTACCAATCACAAAATGGCTACTAGTTGAAATCTATATCAACTATACAGATAAATACAAACATTACAATATATAGGCTTTTGCCTATAAGCTAAAAGGGAGCAAATGTTAGTCAGAATTTCATATTTACATCAAATGACTAGATATTCTTTAAGAAAAACATGTTTTATGGGGACTCAATGTTCCACTGAAGTATTTGATCATAAGAAATATAAATATTGCAAATCTGGTCTTATAAATCTTAATAAACATTAATAAAAGGATAACAGAATTTATAAGTATGATTTATAATAACAGGTAACAGCTTACCTTCAGCAGCATGTGCTTTTCACTTGGTGTCAGGTACATTTTATTCTCATAATAATCCACACAGATATTGACAATGTCGGCCAGCAACTCCTCATAGCCAGGAATCACCTCTAGCTGTTGGTGCAGGCACTGTTACAAAGAAGACGTATTCAATGTAGAGGAACAAATGTTACACAATGCATGTTATCCTCTGGTTTTAAGATGCAGCAGGTAGTGCCACAGCAGACAGTGTGGTATTGTATTGGGAAGCAATAAAGCATTGTTGGGGATAATAGAATAAAATGTATATTAGGATCCATCAGGAGGATGATAGATAATGAGACTGACGGCCAGGGGAATGGCTGGAGAGAAGTGGATGGAGGGTAAGGGAGGAAAAATAGATGAAAAAAAGAATACTACATAAATTGGGTTGACTACAGAAAATCACACTGAAAGATACACAGATAGCAGATTACCTGAGTGATCCTGTTATGGTTGGCTAAGAACATGGAGAGATTCTGTGATTCTTGGATAGACTGGGGGTCGGCCATCTTCCTTAGAAACTGGGCAGCGCTGAAATCAAATAGGAGGAAACATAATATCAATACACCGGATTTAGACATCCGCAAAAGGGGCATTTTCCTTTCACAATTGTTGGATCCAGACCTGCGCCCGATAGGTCATTTACGCACGCAAGGTGCGTAAGTGACCTGATTTGACTGGAGGGCGCATTACGATAGTAACCCTAATGTAGCAATATTCGGACGGAACTACTGTTCCGTACGACCCATTTGTGTACAAATGGATTATGCTTCCCCTCCGCCCCCGCTAAAGTGGGCGGGGGAAGCATGTAAAATGTACAGAGTGGGAGGGGGCTCCCACACTTATGCGGATAAGCAGTCGTACGGACCGCTGATCCGCACGAGCATTTTAAGGTAGGCTTATGGCAGCGTAAAAGCCTGCATGAGAGGGGAGTGACAGGGGGCGTGCACTCCCCTCTCTCTCTCGGACGGAGAGACCCCGCAGTTACGGAAAGCATGCGGGGGTCTGGATCTTTCCCAAAGAGTGAAAAACGTCTGCTTTGTGTAAGTGCACATGCGCACGCTATGCGTCACCATTACGGAGCTGGATCCAAGAGATCCTGTATTACATTCTGGAATGCGTTCCCGACGGCGAGAAGGGAGAGGATAGTAAGTGTACATGAAGTATACTTGGTGGGAGGGGGGTGATATGCAGAGTGTACAGTAAGGGCTTGGTTAAGCACATACGTGAATCCATTTTCCATGGGGACGGTGTGGAAATTTTAGGGCAGGATCCTGCTCGTGGTGTCCCTAGCATGCAAGGGGAGTGGCCTTCCTTTGCGCAGTCGGGGTAAAGGATCTGGCGGTGAACCAGAATGGGAACTCCGCCGCCGATGCATTCGTAAGTCTGACCGCAGCACGAGCAGAAGTCTGGATACAGCCCCGGGTCACAACTGCCAAGCACTAAGCAAGTGCCAGCAATTCAACTCACAGAATGACTGCTTCCAGTCTATGGGCTCAATGTAGTGTGTTATGCACACAGTGGATTTTCACCTAGGAGAACGGCTTTTAGCACCCACCTATGCAGCTCAAGATGAGTTGTACTCTTATATCATGTGCATGTCATTTACATGAGATGATCAGAAGAAATACACCCAGCCTGACTCTGGAGCAAGTATACACATATTACAGATGCTGGGTGACCTTTACAAAAATGACCGCAGGGTTCGCCATCGCGGGTTAATTCCATACACAACTTTACATCACGCTCTATGTATTTTACTATGCATTCAATTTATTACCAATCCTCAGACAGACAGTGGCCTTGATCAATGATTGCACAATTCTTGCTATAATGGTTGCTCACCGTTTATAAGCGGAGTGGTCATTCTTCACACTGCACTTCATGTTCTTCAGCTCATCCAGCACTGCAAACATGTTGATGAACTTCCCTAAGGTGAGCAGGTACGCCTCCGACACGAAATCCTTCCTGCGCTCCGCGTGACACAGCCGCTTCACTTCATTGCAGAACCTCTCGATCGCTTTACGCTGCAAAAGAACACAACGAGAATTACTGGCCAGCCTAATAATCACTAGGGCTCCGCTCATCCCCCTGGCCAGCGGGTGTTGTGCAATAAATGGTTAAAAGGTTGTGGCAGCTAGCGCAAAACTTCTGCTTTTACAGTGATATGGGTCATGCTCAATACCCAGAGGGTGAGAGCACCAGCGGTTAACCTTCCGGAGCAAAGAGCAGTGACTGAGTGGAGCAGAGAGCAGATGGGAGAAGAAGCAAAATAGTTTTTAAACATAAACAAAAAACAATAATTGTTTTAATGATTTCGTTATTGACATTGCAGACCCCCCTCCCCCAACACGACCCATTCCATTAAGTGTTGTCAGTCCCCGCTTAGAAAATCTTCTTTGCTACCTGGAAAGGTGAGTAACCTCTCCAGGGTGCGGTGGAGGGAGGGTTAGGGTCAGGCTGCAGGGGAGGGAGGGTTAGGGTTAGGCTGTGAGAGAGGGAGGGTTAGGGTCAGGCTACTTGGAAGGGAGAATTAGAGTCAGGGTTAGGATTAGAAAAACTGTTGGAGGAAAATACTCACCAGTCAGTGACTTTTCAGAAGTTGTAACGAATATTGAACACTGGATTGGTCACATGCATTCTAAACAGCGAATCTGAGATAAAGCTCTGGATCAGCTCCACTATTATTATATATATATTACTATGGTCACTTTTATACTCATCATAGTTATGGCATAGGCATTCCTAGGGCCTCACTGGGTCCCAGAGCTGTCAGTCAGGCTGCAGGGAAGGGAGGGTTAGGGTCAGGCTGCAGGGAAGGGAGGGTCAGGCTGTAGGGAAGGGAGAGTCAGGGTCAGGCTGCAGGGAAGGGAGGGGTAGGGTCAGGCGGCAGGGAAGGGAGAATTAGGGTCAGGCTGCCAGGAAAGGGTAATGAGAGGGGAGGGTTAGGGTTAGAATTAGGGAAAGGAGTGGGGACTATTTTTACTTACTTTTCAGAGCACCAAAAGCTCGGTGCTCCATAGATCGATTGCTATGCCTCATCGAGAGCCCAGTTCGAAACTGCCTGGGAGGAAACGGTCCTATCGAAATAGGGTCGATCTTAGCGGGGACTCACACCCCCATTAAGTAAACAATACTCGTGAAATTTCAGCTGTCACTCACCTGGTTTTATTGAATTAACTGATATTTGAAAAACATTTCCTCTTCAACACAGGAGTTACCATAGTAACTGAAGTTGAAAGTTGTGAAGCAACTGCAACATGAGCCAACATTTCATCGGTCATGTTGCAGAGTCTGTCATTGTGGTGTTGCCTGTATCATTGCCAAAGTAGCTGCTGCTGCCATAGCAACTACGACCGATTTGTAATACCTTCAAATGGACTAATTATCCTGCAAAACTGCAAACTGAGAATGCTGTAAAAAAGTAACCTGAACGTTTTATTTTCCTGGTACTGGTTATGGATGGAACTTTACTGTGACAGTCTTTACTGTGACTACATAGCATCTACATAGCAGTTTAGCATCCACAAGCCTGTGGACGATTGTTCACCTTTGGCAATGGTAGAGATTTGTGGAAACTGTGAATCAGATCGTTAGTCAGGACAATAATTCTGGTGTGTGGCCCTGTTGGCAATGACCACAACAATCTGGATATAGAGGATTACCTACAGAAGGCCTGGCCAACCTGTGGCTCTCCAGAAGTTGTGAAACTACAAGTCCCAGCAAGCTTTGTAAGGTATCAGCAGAGTGAGTTAGATGCCCTCTCTGGCTAATCTAAAGCCCTCCCCCCTCCCACTTCTACCTAAGTCCACCCCAAGGCGACATTAGCACGTCTCCTAACTGGTAAGTAGATTGCGACAAATGACCTACTCTGCATGCGTAGTAGGTCATTTTGAGAAATTACACACTTAAGAAGCCAAAGAATGCTGGGATTCGTAGTTTCACAACACTTGGAGAGCCACAGGTTGGCCAGGCCTGACCTACAGGTTTCCCGCTGCGCTCGGAGCTCCCAGTGCTGTGGAGGCCACTGTTCTCGCTCACAAGGACTCCCAATCCCTGGACCCTTACCTTAAGTTTTCTGATCCATCCTCACTTAAAATGGGGCGGATCAAATATCTGTATAGAGCAGCTGGCGTTAGGCACACCCATACAGTATATTTTAGATATACCTCTGCCCCCCTGTAGCCCAGCCATCAGAAACACGTTAGTAAGTAAATCTGTACGTAAGTGGTGACCTTGAGGATCCAGAATTGCACAGACCTCGTGCAGAATGAGCACACAGGGGGCGCTTTTCAATCCTGCCATGCCCTCTATTCAGAAGTATGGATCTGTCCTATACCCTTATTAAACAGGACGCTCGAGTGGATAAAATAAGGAGGATAACCAGTTACCTGAAAATACATAAACTTCATGAGTTTGGTGACCTCAGGCTCCAGGACTTCCACTGTCTTCTCATAAATCTCCACACGATTTGGCTGCTCATTACACTTCACCTTTAAAGACAAATGAGACATTAGCCTCCATTTCACTGCGGCCTTGGCACATTTTTATTAATAAAGAAGCACCTGTCTAATAAACAAAGCAAGGAAACTATGGTCCGGATTCACAGTTACGTAGTTTTGGTCTTACGTACGTTGTTTTAAGAATTGAGCTACTACGCATATGTCGTAGTTTATTTACGCTATCTAAGTCCCATTTCTGTACGTAGATTGCATAAGCGCGGTCTAAAGACCTACGTGACCGGACCTATGTGACCAAGGACATCATCACGTAAAAAAAACTCATGATCACAGGTCCTTTAATCTGTATTCAGTAATGTTGGCTGTAGTCACCGATGTATCCTCTGCACTGACAAAACTCCTGCCACAACTGTGACAAAAGATTGTGCAGGCCTCAAAGTTGGAATTAATAAAAATAAATAGTTACTGAGGGTCCAACATCTAAAGAAGCGAGACCACAAGTTAAGAAGATGAAAGCAACATCTTCTTTCCTTTGCCTTTGTGTAGATTACCCCGGCCTTCGTGCACTTGTCTATATTAACCTATAAATTGATGATGATGATGATGATGCAGGTAACCTCTACAGATGATGCAGGTAACCTCTACAGATGATGCCGGTAACCTCTACAGAGATGCCGTCAACAGTTTTATCTACTTGAAGTAGAGTTTCTGCCCATACTCACCTGTGGAATGGCTCGAGAACAGCTCCTCCAGGTATATAACATGACAGCGTACTCCTGTCCTTCCTCCAGCATCTCATTCTGCAACATAAATTAGCAATACAGTCACACATAGTCACAATATGTATATAGTCTGTGTTTTAATCTATGGGATGCCGATACTCCCTGAGGCTACCTAGGCACACCAACCTAATCAACTACATGTTGTCTTAAAAAACCGCACATAGTCGAACTGGCATGTAGATATTGTGTATATGAACTACTTAGAAGCAGGATCTTCTAAAGGTGCATACACACTACACATTACACAATTATCTGGCAGATTATCTGAAAGATCTGGCTGTTGGAATAAAAATGTGGTGTGATGAGAGCAACTGACAATACTATTTGCTCTCATCCATTACCAGATTTTCATTCCAACTGCCAGATCTTTCGGATAATCTGCCAGATAATTGTATAGTGTGTTTGCACCTTTAGGTATGAATACGGTCCATACCGTTTCAATTTTCCATCTGACACCTTACAGAGTTTAGGTAGCCGAGGGGATTGGACAATCTATTAAACGGGTCTCATAGCGTATGGATGTCTGGATCCGGCCCAGTGTTATAATAAAAACATGAATACCCAAAGCCAATCCCGGCTTATCCTCTGTCTACATAATCCCTGAACGTAAGAAGTCTGTTTGTCTCCATCAACTTTTCTGTCTCTGCATCTACTCAAAGAAGCAAGTAATTGGTCGGCTAATGCACTGAGAGCGTCTGGCCACCATGTCATTCATCTGGAACATATCTGATAAATAGGCAATGTTTAGAGAATGTGAAGATGCAACAGATGAAATATGACTCCCCTACAATCACCATGGTTTAGCCCAGGAGTAACTAAGCTCATGCACTTAACTAGGTCTGGATCCAGTATAACGCCCACCGTCGCTAGGATGGCGGGCGTAAGCGTAAGATCGGCTTATCAGCCGATCTGCGCATGCGCCGAGCTGAGGTAGCCTTCAGCCGGCGTAAGGAAGGGGCCATACTCCCGCACAGGGGGAGTGTCGGGGTAAGTGAACGCCGATACGCTGTGCTTTAGTAAGCACTGCGCATCGGCGTAGGTCTGGATCAGGCCCTATGTGTGTATGCTCTTATGAGCAAGGTCCTCCTCTCTCCTGTCATCATCCCTCTACCTTGTCCTCATTAATTACCACTTTTTTTTCTCTACTGTTTAGTTCTCTCCTTATTCATCTGTTCCTACACACATATCCAGCATCTCTATTTTCCACAAATAGGACCATATGCAGACTCCCGGATGTATAACATATATGTCCAGAGTTTTGTGTTTTTTACTACTGTGTATGCGCAGTCAATTTTTAATGTAATCTACGTATCTTTTCCTTACATAGATTGCGTATATGTGGTCTTTAAGAGTCTGCATATAGTCCATAGTGTTCTGCTATTTCTGTAGTGTCTTTTATTTTTGCATTGTACTTGTAGTGTATTCCTTAGTCTATGATTTTATACCCCCTGTTAATCATTGTATTGTATATGTAACTATTGGCTTTCCTATTGCCCCTGTATGGCGCTGTGGATACTGTGTGGCGCCTTATAAATAAACGTTAATAATAAATAATATGTTGGTACATCCTGTGTCCAGTTTTAGTCTGCCCTGTTATTTTACTATGTGTGACTAAGTATTTCTCAGTGGGCATAGCACTAACATATAAATGATGTTGTACTCAAAGGTTATTCTCAAGCACATTATATCAGAACAATTAGTTGTCATCTAACGCTATATGCATACGCTGTGTGGCCAGTACTCACCATACTGGAGTGGACAGTAGCCTGTTCAATGTATCTTGCGATACCAGTAACGAACGCATTCCGATCCTCAAAGTTGGTATCAAAGTTTGCCTGTGATATACATAATAAAAAGTCATTCTCCAATGATTTCCTTATTAGACTACCTGCAACCACAGTCACATAATGTAGTGATCTGTGAGGCTTTGCGATGCCCCTCTCTGCTTTCTTCTGTATAATGTTCCCATTCCTTCTCTCAAATCATGCCATATTTTACTGTCTCCAAAGAGATTTTAAAAAGGAGAAATTGATTTGTTAAATAATAACTACCCAACACATGCTTAACAGATATTTAAATTATTAATTATTATGTAAGATATAAATATATAAACAGGATAATTTGCCAAGATCAGTGGATCTTAATTGCTTTTAGCCTGTGGAAGATGTAGTTTCTGAAGAAATTTCAGTTGTTGCCACATTAAGGGCATAAAATGAGCTCAAATGGCAAAAAAAAAAAAAAAAAAATTTGAGCTCAAATGGCAAAAAATAAAAAAAAATAAAAAAAATTCTTATACATAATACATATAAACTATTGTATATAGAGTAGGATATTTTATAGAAGAGAAATGCTTGTATAGATTAATCACTTTAGTGACTGAACAGTAGAAAGGATAAGATTTCAGCTAATAATAAAAGACCTGATTTGGAGGAAATACGAGGAAAAAAAGGTGTAGATTTCCACATGGGAAAAACTATGTGGACATACAGGCAAATTTTGTGGCTGATTCAGAGCTGTACTTACACCTTTTCTTAGGTGCAAGTGTGACCTGAGCATTGTGAAAGCAGAATGAGAATTGAGTAAACATAAAGCTATGCAGTATTTGAGTTCTATGTGCAAAAGTAGAGTATTTTAAAGCACCTGTTTTGCCCTTAATCCCACTTGTGTCCTAACACAAGTCTAAATAACAGTATAAAAGTAAAGATGGTCAGTATTTATGTGCAATAAGCAAAAGCAAAGTATTCTCTCTGCATGCAAATAATTAATTTTATTTTATTTCCCCTGAAATTCAACTGATCCTATAATCATCATAACTTTTTATTTCTAATAAACAGTTTTCAACAATTCCATTTTTATGTCCTTTTGCAAGGTGTATGGTTATGTGTGTCTTCAATAGCTCCTAACGTTGGCTTTCTAGCTCTGTGATTGGTGCATAACTGTACAAGATTTTACCTGGTACATTATGGAGGATGGCGGCGGCTCAATGCATGGTTGCTGGTCAGGGAGCGGCAGCTCCTCCAGCAGGTCCACGTTTGATAACGCATCTTCCAGCGTTACGTGGGTGGTCATGGTGAGTAAATCCGGTAGCACCAGTCTCCAGGGAGTTTATGACAATGTTATCTATTCGAAAGAGAATTAGAGCCACGATCAGATGCATTCAGAGACTACAGCTATGTGTTTTCCTATTTGTCTAACATATAATGTCAAACAATGCATTTAGAAAACTCCTGTTACAGTAATTTAATTGCTCACTACAAAGCAAATACCATAATTCAATGAGCAATAGCGTGAATACACACAGTTTATGGCTGAACATTTGCACCAGCCACATAAGCGATTCTGCACTGCACATGCTCAGAAACAAAGCACATGCAATCCTATTTTAAACCCTTGCATTATCCAAATAATACAATACACATGTTACGAAACTGCTGCTGAAGCATTGTGCAAGTGTCAACTACTTATACTATACATACAATAATAAAAAAACATTATTTTTGCATATTTTTTCTTACTTAAGGGTTAAACCTACAGTTAGTTAGTTAGCAACCTGTTCAGCACCCATAAGGGAAGGGGATAGACAGTTTCAGTGTAATGTGTTAGGAAGGTGACTCATCTCACCTAACTGCACAGAACCTTTATTTCAGCTATACACAGGAAATGCAGACACAAGTCACAGTTCCTCTTACAGGGCTGAGAATGATCCAACCTGGACCCATATAATGTTACGTATCTCAGAGCTTAATATGACACCATATGGATTTTTAGCAAGGTGATTGCATTAAAACCTGCAATTCCCCATGTGCAGAATGAGGTTCTGGTGCTGAATGGAGTCAGATTTACTAAGCAGCGGGAAAGGGAAAATGGAGATGTTGCCCATAGCAACCAATCAGATTCTAGCTGACATTTTTCTAGTATGTGATAGAAAAGTGAGAGTTTAAATCTGATTGGTTGCTATGGGCAACATCTCCACTTTTCCTTTGCCGCAAGCTTAGTAAATCTACCCATGAAGTCACTTTGTCTGTCACCTCAGATTCCAGACTTGTAGTGTGACCTTAGGGAGAGAGAAAAAGAGAGAGAGATCCACAGTGGACTGGTTTTTGGCCAAAGCAACAGTTATTCCCCTCCTGTCTAGCTAAAGGTTAAGCCAGATGCACACCGACATTTTTAACTCACAAGCTGACATATTGTCAAAAATGACTATTTTAAGTCTTGACCGCTTAACAATGACCCGTACACACTGCTCTCTATTTTACTGTGGATCGTTTACAATCTGTTCCCATAAACCTTTGCTGCAACTATATGCTCTTCAACAAGGTGGCCCTATGCAGAAATATGATTGGGAGTCGTGTGTCAGTACCCACTGAAGTTTTCTACAGATATTGGAGTTCCCAAAAATCAAATCCCACAAATCCCGCAAATTTCGTGTGATCTGCATAACACAAACAGAAATATACCATATATCTTGAAAAAAAAAGGAAAAAAAACCCCCTAAGGATAAAATATGGTCACCGAATGGATTATATCTGCCATCAGATTCTATGTTTCTATGTTAGCTGCCCTGAGTGACTCTTAAATTATAGGTCTCTTAAAGGATCCCATAATTCCATTTACAGCCTGCATGGAGTTGCCACGCCCCTCTTGATTGCAGATTTTAACTGAGTTACGTCTCCATCAAGTCTGTGCGTGTGGAATGCTCTGAAATATGGAAGTGCCTAACCCAGTCCGTACTGTCCCAATTTAAATGCCCTCCCCCCCCGACCAAACTGCGCATATTCATCCATAAGGAGGGCTGTCACACCCTGATGTTGGGATCTCTGAACGTATGGAAACCAGTTCCGTATGTTCATTACCATTGTCAATCCCCGCTAAGAAAATCTGTTTTCCAAAATTGGGACATCCAAAAGTTTCTATTTGTTTTTTTTGTTTTTTTAAACATTTTATTGCTTTTTTATATATAAACACAGGCACAATAATGTCAAAAACGCAAAAGACATAACAAATATGGTAGGTAAGTAAATATAGAGAAGTAAGTAAAACACTTCGGTAATAATACATTGTGAAGGAACATATGTTCATTTTACCAAATGAAGATTCTATTTGTTTTTTATGAATGGGTGAGCATGCCATTCTCCATACTTCACCCAATCACTTTCGCACTTACCGATATCCCTCTGCCGTCTGCGATATCACTCCACCGCACCTCCGCCGCTGCTATCGCCGGACTAGGAACAGGTGAGTAAACTATCTGTGCGGGGTAGGGAGGGTTAGGGTCAGGCTGTGGGAGATGGTGGGTTAGGGTCAGGCTGCAATTAAGGGAGGGTTAGGGTCAGGCTGCAGGGGAGGGAGGGTTAGGGTCAGGCTGCGGGAGATGGTGAGTTAGGGTCAGGCTGCCAGGAAGGGAGGGTTAGGGTTAAGGTAGTGAGAGGGGAGGGTTAGGGTAAGAATTAGGGAAAGGAGTGGGGGGACTAATTTTTTTATAACTTTTCAGAGCACTGAGGTTTCGGTGCTCCATGGATTGATTGCTTTGCCCCATCAAGGCATAGCAATCAAAATCCCAGCCAAAATCCCAGTTCACAACTGGCTGGAGAGAAATCGGCCGTTCATACCAGAGCCTCACACCCGTTCATTACCTATTCCTAACATCTGGCTGTCTCAAATATGTGTTGAAAATTGGTGGATTTTAATGACATTTCACAGAAGCCAAAAAAAGAAATTTGTACAGAAACTAATTACATAACAAATTGGTGCATTTTAATGACATTTCACAGAAGCCAAAAAAAGAAATTTGTACAGAAACTAATTACATAACAAACACGTTACAAAATCATCAACTGTTTCTCTATCTTTCATTGTATGATTGCACATGTTATAATTATTGCACATTAAAATAACACACTGTAAACAAATCTGTAACAGGCCTTAACTTAAAAGTTTTTTTTAGCTGTCTACCAAACTTTTATCATTTCTATATAGAGGTACCTGAAATAGGACTGGACAGGGTCACTAGAGATTGAGTAGGATCGTGTGCAGATGTTATAATGCATGTACATCAAGGTTGCCTACTTTCTATTTCTTCCCTCCAAAACATTTAGTTATTTAATAAATAGTTGTCGGAATGTGGGTGGGGCTTAATGATCTGATTTATGCAAATTGTGTCATTAAGTCATGCCCCCTGTCAATCACTCCTGCAATTCACAGTGTTGCTGTGGATTGGCAGGGCTTGATGACGAAAATCACATCACCTAACACTAAAGACTTGCTGTAATGACAGGCAGACGGCCAGGACCTGTAGAAGATTTTCCTGGGATCCCGGGAGAGGGTGAGAGGCGGCACAGTGCTGTGTCCTCTCTGTGCAGAACAGCTGTCAGTGTGAGATGTTCTGCAGCTTTCTAAAGGGCTGACTGACAGTAGTGTGTGGCGCCTCCACCTGGCCGGAGTTTCCTGAGTCAAACAGTTACGGGGAAACTGCAGCCAGGAGATGGAGGTACAAGGTCCGATAATTGGGCTTGCCCACACACTACAAGATATTGTCCCCTCGGGACAATAATTAATTGGGAGTTATCTTTGAGCAGATTATCGTATGAGAGCCTGTCTGGGACAACACACTAGAGCGATCCCTGATCCATGATTTTTGTAAGATCGGCACAACATCCAGTAACCTCTGATGGTATTTATCACTTTTTTTATGCTGCTATAAATGATTTATGGTTACTTTGGCAACCACAGTCACAATATGATGATAAAATGAGCTGAGAAGCATTAGAATGTACCTCTGATCTCAGTCTATAGTATAGGGGGAGGAGGAGGTGGAGATAATTGGTCACATTCAGAGATCAGTTTCCATGAAGGAACGCAATTATACGCACGGCCGGTGCAGGCCAAACCCCCTCATACCCATGCCACTCCCCTCTCTCTGCCATGCTGTAAGTGACTTCCGCCTCTATAGACCACTTGTAACTTTCCGTGAGCAGTTGCGTTCATATGTCCTCCGTACGTGCAATTCATGTTAGTCACGCCCACATACCTTCATGCCTTCCCCCGCCCATTTTTATTTAAATTTTCACGTGCGTATTTTGGCGTCGCATATCCGGACATATGTATCCAAGTGCGATTCACAAGACCGTCCGTGAAACACTTCCGCACGTATAGTCTACGTTAACTACGTAAAATTAGTTACTACGCATGCGCAGTTGAAACGTACCTAAAAATACGCACGGAACTGGCCGTGAAAACGGTTCTCTGAATACGTTTTGAAGAAAACATAAAAAGTCAATTAACTTGCTACATAAAGAAAAGAATTGTTGTTTTAACTGTATTTTTTTATTCAATTATTTGCATAATCTGCCATAGTTAATGAAAATGTTCTTGTTTTCTTGTTAAGACAATTATGTTTCCAGCATTGACTACCCTCCATATGTTTGGTTATCTGTTAGCTCCAGTTTACATGTTGGATTCAGCAGACAGACTTGATGGTGCAGGTATAATTTAATTAATTACGCTGGTATACTGCTAATCCTGTGCATTATTGTGGAATATATTAAAATAACTAGCCACGTCTACATCTCCAGATCTAAATCAACAAACCAAAGCAGAAAGCTCTTGCAAAAACTGTCACTATGTCTAAAGCAAATAAATGCATTGTAGTGTACCTTGCCAGCCATCTACAAGCCCCAAAAAGCCAGACAGATATTTCAACACCTGTCATACATGAAAAGTGTGCAATGCAAACATGAACTGAAATAAATAAATATATATGAACGTTGTTTTTGTTTCAAAATATCTTTATTGATTTTGTGATTTGGTAACATTCAATAAGCATATCAAATTAATAGTGGTCTAGATAGAACTGTGGAAAAATAAAAGTGGAGATGTTGCCTATAGCAACCAATGAGATTATAGCTCTCACTTTCCTAATACATACTAGAGAATGTCAGCTACAGTCTGATTGGTTGCTATGGGCAACATCACCATTTTTCCTTTTATGCAGTTCAGTAAAACTAGTCCAGTGTCTCAACAATGGGATACGATTGCCAGTCAGGCCGGCCCTATTGTGACAGTGATACAGCCTTCAGCTGAATGACAGCTGTAGCATTGTCGTAAATCTTGGCAAATAGAAAATTGGTATTGGGAATGGTTACCTGTTTCTCAATAGCATCAGGCTGCGGGCAGGATTAGGGCTTAAGATGAAGGTTAAGGTTAGGCTGCGGGACATAGAGGGTTAGGCTACAATAAATGGAGGGTTGGGCTCAAGGGCCACATTTACTAAGATGCGGGTTTGGAAAAGTGGAGATTGCCCATAGCAACCAATCAGATTCTAGCTGACAATCTCTAGTATGTAATAAGAAAGTGAGAGCTAGAATTTGATTGGTTGCTATGGGCAACATCTCCACTTTTCCAAACCCACAGCTTAGTAAATCTGGCCCCAAGAGGGGGAAAGTTAAGGTTAGAGTTGAATGGGAAGATTAGGGTTAAGTGGCAGGGAAATGGAGGGTTAAGGTTAGGGTTAGGTGGAAACACTTAAGAAACTCCCGACTGACCCACCACTGCTACTTTCTAAAATGGAGTCAGCATTCAGCTGCCATGCAATGGTCTGACGCAAAACAGACCATCGTACCAGCAAACCACACCCTAAAACAATGATTCTTAAAGACAAAATGAGCTTTAACACTATAGAAAGCATTCCCAAATTAAATGATATTGTTGAAGTACAATTTACCGTATTGTATAGCAGTCTAAGCGGTAGATGCTATTCTGCGCAATGACGGGATTAGGTATAAAGTTTCCCTTTTTCCATCTATTATACTAGCCACACATCATATATTTTATCTCGCACCTCTATAGGCTACATGATAAAATCGGTGCTGTAGCTTTGCGCAATTTGCATCTGCGCAGAACAGCCACAAGGGAAGTGAAAAAAAGTTTCCTTTATTAGACTAATGAAGTTTGTCAACTGTAGGGCTGTGTTTACCTGTGTGCAAGAGGTTTAACTGATGAATAGTCAGTCTGGCCCTTTACTGGAGCAGGTTTTCTCCAGGTAGCGATTGCTTATATTTAGACACCCCCACTAGCTCCATCGTGAAAGTTTTTGTGCTTTTTCGAGCTCGCTACGCTTACACTTGTGACCACGCGCCATCCGCAATTTGTTCATTGTTACACAAAGTGGCTGATATAGAGTTGGGAGCTATGCTTACACTTAGGAAAAGGTGTATGTTTTCACTCTGGTTTAAATTAAATATATTTCTTACATGGGAGATCTAAAGGGCCCAATTCAATTGCCGGCAAAGTTTTCAAAAACTTTGCGTCGGTAAAAATACGACGCCTTCGCCGGCAATTGAGCGATAAAAATTCGCCCATTCAATTATTTTTTTACCGCTGCGCTAAAACAATAGCCAGCGGTAAAAAAATAACCATAGAAAAAAAAAAAAATCTCTCAGTTAATGCCGCAAATCACCTCCTGCTAGCAGGAGGTGACCGGCGCTAGTGAGAGACTATTACCCAGTGCCTGAAATCATGTTCTCACGATACTTCAGGCACTGGGTAATAGCCTCAGTAGTGCTGGCACTTCCTGCTAGCAGGAAGTGTTTTGTAGCGTTAAGAGAGAGATTTTTTTTTCCCCTTCTAGCAGCTGCTCAGCGGTCCCTGGATGGCAGGGCATGGTGCCTAATGCCCTGCCATCCATGGGCATGCTGATGCTTGTAGTTCTACAAGCATCAGCCTGTTCTGTTGGGGCACAACATAGGGCAGCGTTAAAAATCCGCACCTCTCATAGGTGCGGATTTTTATCGTTCAAAAACCGGCGTATTTTTAACGCTAGAAAAGAATTGAATTAGAAAAAAAAATAACGCCGGTAAATAAAAAAAAAAAGCGTTAAAAATACGCCGGCGAAGGATTTTTTGACAATTGAATCGGGCCTTGAGACTGACTAAAAAAACCTTAAAAGTTTTTTAAGAGCAATTCAGATATGAATGGGTGGGGGTCCCTGTTCCGATAGGGCCATTTTCTCCCAGCCAGTTCCGAACCGGCTGGGATATCGATAGCTTATGCCTCGATAAGGCATAGCAATCGATCCCCAGAGTACCGAACGCAGTGTCCCAATAGTTAAGTGAAAAAAACTAGCCTTTCCCTAATTCTAACCCTTACCCTCCCCTTCTGTGGCTCTAACCCTCCGTTCCTAAGAGCCTAACCCTAACGCCCCTTCCCCAACACTAAAAGGTTACTCACCTCTCCAGAGCTGTCAGCAGTGGCAGGTCTGTGGTGAAAAATGAATGTCGTTCGAAATAGAGACAGCCGAAAAGGAACTTTCGACTGTCTCTATTTCTAAAAGCAGCCGTGGTTTTTTATTCATGTGTATACAGTCTTTTTCATATGGTATTTGAATAATATAACCTAGTCAAGCAAATATAAGTTACTCTCACTTCCCCAGTCGTCCGGACACAAGTGACTGTTATGTGTAATGGAAATGGATATGTGCCACTCGAATATTTTCTAGAAACTGACAATGCAAATGTAAAAAAAAATACATAGAGAGAAATAAAAGTATTGAGTGAAATATAATTCATCAAATGTTCTAATACAACTGTGGATACTCCGATACTCACAATATTTTTGCCTCAGACAAGCCCTGTAGCCAGTCCCAATAAGTGGGCTAAAATTGTGTGCGGTAACACAAACATTTTCGTCTGCGTTGGGCTTATTTGCAGAAATGGGCTATGTTAGTCCACCCCTCCCCAGTTACATACCCTCCAACATGACCCATTCCATTAGCTACAAAATACACTGCTCCTCAGTTTCCAACTGTCAGTTACTATGGTAACCACCTTTGTTGAAGAATCAAATAGTTTTTAAAATATCAGTTTATTCATTTAAACCAGGTGAGTGACAGTTGGAAGCTCAGGAGCGGATTAAATTGTACCTAACGGAATGGGTCATGTCGGAGGGTCTGCATTTACTTATGGTTTATTTAATAGCTAAAAAAATATACTAAAAAAAATATACTGAAATGTGAAAAATAGCTATGGCATCTGCCCTCTCCCCTTCATGTCAAGAAGACTACATGGGCCAGAATGACTAAGCTGTAAGTTTGGAAAAGTGGATATGTTGCCTATAGCAACCAATCAGATTCTAGCTCTCACTTTCTTTTTACATACTAGAGAATGTCAGCTAAAAGGCTTTCTAGTTCCAATCACTGAAGTCTATGAAAGTGGCTATTTTTGTGAAGACCAAAATGTAATCACAGTTAGCTAAGATTTGACTTTAGAAATGGAGATAGGAAATGCCACCTCAGCATGGCATCTAGATAAAGTTTTTCTAAGCTCCCTTAAATCATTAATTAAAAGTTGGCAAACACAACTGGGGCAGACCAGCAGAGTTGCATAGTAATTTGGTCAAATGAAAGATATTTTTGCAATTCATACTATGCTTCCTTGAATTGTGTATGTGATCCATATAGCCTGGATGATGCAGAGATTCTATATATGGTGTTCACATTGTGTGTTATTCAGTCTTTCATACAAAATAGCTCCTGTGTGACTAAGCTTCTCCCCTCTGGTAACCAGTAAACGCCTCTGTGTGAGCTCCTTTCAGTGAAAGCCATTATTGCATGTTGCCATGGTGATGCACTTAACAGACGGTCTAATTCTAGGATGTAAAATGCGCTCAATACTGACAAGTTTTTGCATTTACATTTATTATTACAAGCTAGAAATCTTTCATGACTGAAGATGTTTAATTGAACTTTTACCTGAAGAAATAGTAATGGATACAGGGTTTTTTTTTCAAGGTTCCTCACAAGTGAAGGAGCATCGATTTCTCTGAAAGACAAAAGAATGTTTTGTTACAAGTGATCTACAACAATCTGTTCTGTGAGAAAAATGTGGAAATCTATAACAAATCATTATTAATAATGGTATATTACCACACATCCAGATAAAAAAATATATAATCCATTAAACAGATGATGGGCCAGATCCAGACCTAAGTTCTTCGTACACTCGATCGCGTAATGAATTTAAGCTATTAAAAGTACTATGCACTTCACTCACTCGTAAGAAGTTTACTCGTTTTACATTTGCCAAACCCTACCTTAACTTTTCCAAGCATAAGTACGGACGTACGTAATTTATTGACATACGTAACAGCCTAACCTATACTATACAATATAAATGCCTCCCTCCGCCCACACAATGTATTTCCGGGTGTCGTATGGATAACCTACCCCTTCGTTTGTAATTACGCTAAAGTTATGTACGATCAGAGTTACGTTGCTTAACATCTGCCGTAAATACAAAAAGGCAATTTTACGACATTAGCTAGCGTACATACGCTCTTGTACATAGCTCTGGATCTGGCTCGACGAGGGGTAGGAACATGATAAACTTTTAGAGCTCCATCTCCCTATATTACGTATCGTATGGGTTACTGTACTATTCTTCTTATTTGCATGACCCCTTATCACAAGGGGTGCAGCAAATGCTTGCTAATGGTGCAGTGCCAAAACTGATCAGGGGTGAAATGCCAAACCTCACCAGAAGTGGAATGCCAAAACTCACCAAGGGTGGCATGCCAAACTTTACCTGGAGTGGAATACCAACACCTACCAAGGGTGGAGTGTCAAAACTCAATAGTGGTGCAGCACCAAACCTCAACAGGGGTGCACTTCCAAACTTTACCAGGGGTGTAATGCCAAAACACACCAGTGGTGCAGTGCCAATCTCAACAGGAAGAAGTACCAGCTATCTGGCCTCTAAATCACATTCTCACAGGGGAAGCAATGTCAGATGCATCTCCTGGGTATGGTCCCCACCGGGATGAAGTGCCAAATATTTGCCATGTGTATGTCCCTCACCAGGGGTAGAGTGGCAGATAGCTGTCCTGTATATCTCCTCTATATAGTATAATTTTACCCTGGACAAGGTGAATGTGCTCCTTTCGTGTAGCAAGGATGCTAAATTGGATCAGAATCTGATCCGAATCTATGAAAACTATGAGAAAAACAGAACTAAGGAGTCCTCTGTCTCTATACACACTCTTATCAAAGTGGAAAATTAGAAGCATCTTTATGGAAATTTAGAAATGAGAGGAAGTGAACAGAACTTGATAGTTTTACAATTAAACCATAAAATACAAATATAAATAAAAATACTGCCATTTTGACCAATATAATATAGACCTTCAAGGGAAGGTAAATTAAGTATGTATACAATGAAAGCAGAGGTGATTTTCCCACGTTCATCTTTAAATTTAAGTGTGAAAATAAAGATGTTCAATATCTGTGTGCTATATGAAATAAATATTTAAAATATTTTCCCTGTGTTTTAAGCTATCATACAATAAAGAATACTAGAAACCTATACACAGGGGACCTGTTCCAGAGTTGCCCATCCGCCTGTATTTTAGGTGGAAGCACAGCAGGCACTGCCCATGCCCAAAACAGGAGTGAGCACGGAAAAATAGGCGCAAGGCTACTCATCTGACCATTTTCTGCGCTAGTGAAACTGGGGGCCGGATCCAGACCTGAGAAAGTCGGGCCACTTACACACGCAAGGTGCATAAGTGGCCTGAATTGACTGTAGGGCGTCTGCGCCCTCCAGATGTTATGCTAGTGTTACAATAGTATGATAGTAACTTAGTTCCGCGCGAACCCATTTCCTAGGAAGTGGGCTGTGCTTCCCCTCCGCCCGCTAAAGTGGGGGGAAAGCATGCTAATTGTACAGTGTGGGTGGGGGCTTCCACACCGGTGCGGATCAGCGGTCAAACGAGCCATACGATTGCCTTAAGGCAGGCTTACGGCAGCGTAAGTTGCCATAAAGTCTGCATGAGAGAGGGGAGTGACAGGGGGTATGCAATCCCCTCTCTCTCTCTCTCGGACAGACAGACCCCCACACGCACAGAAAGTATGCAAGAGTCTGGATCCGGCCCTGGGAGATCCTTGATATTAAAATGAGAGGAAAGACATTTATATAGGCGCAGTAGCTGTCTAAAGTACCTGCGCTTCTATGAAAACCTTACACCATGTCAGGGGATGGTGTAAGTCATAAATACAGGTCATATTCACTGGGGAAATGGCCCTATATGTAATAAATACAGTGGTCTACAGTACACATGGTAAAAATATAAAACTGAAAATGTAAGATGGATACATCAGAATAGCTGCGGGCACCAGGAACTGCTATTACCAGGTATAAATATTTTTCAGCGATGTTTTCTTACTGTTATTTGAAGTTACAAGAAAGTCCCATCCTAAACACAGGAAATTGGCAGAGGCTGCAGCAGCAAAACCCGTTGCCTCTGTGCATAGTGTTCCGTCTGCGGCTACATGCCTGCCTTTTTTTCCCTTCGTCCTATCCACAGTTGCATATTTTGGTGCAAACATGCAACTCTGGATCTGCCGTACAACGCTTAGATCAGGTCCAGGGGCGGAAGTTGACCGGCCCCTTGCCAAAAATGGTAAATAGCATATTATATGTCACCTTATCTTGTCCCCTGGGCTGTCATATCAGATACATTTTTCCGATAATATCAACTCACAAAAGGGCTGGTCCAGAGTACATGCAAAAAACAGATGCAAATGCAGCATCAATAGAGTTGAGAAGTGATGTTTTCTTGCTCAACTCTAAATGATTGTTTAAAATGATAGCTGACTAATATTTCAACTGCATGCAAGAGAAAAAATATATTATTGTTGCACCAGTGTTTGCTTTTACTCTGGATCAGTCCTATGGTCTGCAGTGTCTGTCATGGGCTGTCTATCACCTTAGCACGCACACATACAGTAAATGACACTTTGTAGGGTGTCAGAGGTGCAGAATCAGTGTTAAGCATCTATTTAGATCACACCTTGGGGCAGATCCTGAACAATGAACATGCGCTGTGCGTAAATACGATCAGCGTAAATACAATGCACTCCCCCGGACACTCCCCTTGATCGACCGTAATTTCACCTCCTTACATTTGCCGAACTCTACCGTAAATTTTCCTAACGTAAGTACGTCCGGTCGTCATTACGCGATGTTCGTAACAGCCTAAGCACGTCCATACTGTACGATTTAAATGCATCCCCCCGACTACATTTCATAACTGCATCGTAATTACGGCTATCGTAATATAGGCATGCCCTTTCGTCCGTAATTACGCCACTGTAACGAACGACCTATTTTCAACTACGACAATTTTCAACTACAATTTATTTTAATTTTATTTACAATAAAAAACACATGTGATAAGTGTGTAACAAGGTCATAAATAGAGCAGAACCTGCACCCTTCCTTGTATCGTGCTACCTCTATATACCACAGGTTAAAACTGTCTAGTTTTAACCTCCTGTGGTGTTTAAGGATAGATTTTAATACGTTTCTATTTAATGTACAAGAACTATCACTGTTGTATTACAAAGATGTGCTTAATAAGGTAATACAAATTTGTATATGTTTAACATTGAAAATTGGTGCTTAGTTTACTTTTGTAAATGAGGAAAAAGAGAGTAAAAAAAAGAAAATGTGCAAAGCACTGTAAGGGAAGAGTTTATTAGGTTTATATCAATGCTTAAGCAAGGTAATCAATGGCATTTCAAATTTTTGTTTTCATTTAATTATATAGCAGAAGCAACCTCTATATTGATGAACTTAGAATATTTGTGTTTCACATCAATCCTTGTCTATATTCCCTTACACCAGGGTCTAATATTAGTGTTTCAACTTGTTTTTCAATTTGACAGTGACAGTTTGCTCCCCACCCAGAGGAAGTCTGTGTCTACCATGGGGAATGACTTTGAAAACATCATGCTAACAGCTAAATATAAATATTAAATAACTAAATGTATGCCCATGGCAAATAAAAGGTTTAGACTAAACATTACAAATTGTAAAAAAAATATATATATTTGAACATTTCATTCCAGCATCAATCTGTTAGTTAATATATCATAACTTGAACTAGAATTTATTAAAACTTAGAGATCATAAAATAACAAAAAAAATAGGCTTCTGAAGAGGCATGCAAACCAGGAGGACCAGCTGCCATACATATACAGAAGTGACATGACATAGCACAGTCCTACAAAAAAGCAAAACAATTTGGCCATGTGATATGTTATAAAGCCTGGAATTTTGCAATTGATCAAGCAGACAGGGTGCTGTCATTTTACATTTGGATTGTAAATAATACATCATTTATCTAAGTAACATATATACATGTCATCCACACTCTGGTCATGGTTACACGGATCTGGCAGCCATGATCAGAGCGATCTCCATATAATAATCATCCTGGTTTACCTCTGTGATGGGTGTGCAGGAGCCAGGTCGGGTGTGGGTGGATGTGTCGGGTGTAGATGTTGCGGATGTGTGTGCGGGGAGAGATCAGTCAGCAGAGCTAAGCCCGGCCCTTCCTGTGAGTGAGAGAGAGAGAGAGCACCTGCTGCACAGCCCATCACATGCACTGCAATAATAATACCCTTAATGCTTAGCCTGGCACACTGATCACTGCACAGGCCTGGTGCCCAGATAGAACAGAATAGCCTGGTACACAGACTACAATGGCATAATGCATAAATAGCACTTACTGGCTTGGTTCACATATACTGGCTGGCCTGATGTACAGATAGCACTGGCTGGCCTGATGTACAGATAGCACTGGCTGGCCTGGTACACAGATAGCACTGGCTGGCCTGGTACACAGATAGCACTGGCTGGCCTGAACTACAGCTAGCACTGGCCGGCCTGATGTACAGATAGCACTGGCTGGCCCGGAACACAGATAGCACTGGCTGGCCTGATGTACAGATAGCACTGGCTGGCCTGGCACACAGATAGTACTGTCTGGCCTGGAAGTACGCAGATATCACTAGTTGGCCTGTTACACATATAGCACTGGCTGGCCTGATTCACAGCACTGAGCAAACATATGTTCCAAGGACTACAAACATTGGAATGGTACCCTCACAAGTATCATGGAAGCACAAGCCTGGTGGTTACCGTAAAATCATGGGTCAATAGCTGGGCAAAAACTGACCTGATGCACAAATAAAACTGCCACTGGGCGAACGTTGGCAATTCAATGCCATAACCTGGACCCATACTGGCCTGGTAAACAGGAGCCAGGAGCTTGGCACAGCTTGGCTAAGCAATCATCCCTGGTTTGCATTTTGCAGGTTAATTACTGGCAATATATGCCTTTGATGAACAGCTGATGCCACCCTAAACATCAGTAAAGATGCCTGCATGCTTCATACTAAACCCCAACATTAAATGTAGAACATCATTTTCAGCATAGATAGGAATGTGGTTGAGTCATATATCATATATCAAGCCTTCAGTGAATGGGAGCAAGTAACCCTAGAAGGGGCTGTATGAAGTCATCTCCTATGCAATGCTTTTGTAATGCAAAAGAGAAAATATGAATAAAGCCAGTGGGAGGGAGAAGATCCGGCTAGTAAAAGACGGCAGTCCCTGTGTCACCATGATGTCACTTACCAGGATTAGCAGCAGCAGCTCATGGTCCTTATCTGTGCAGGAGGATGCTGCAGGTGGCAGACACTTGTCTTCTCTGCATTTATATTTTTGGGGGGATTCAGGAGCTGATGTGTCCCAGCATCATTCAGTAGTCTCTCCTTTTCGTCTTGTCTCTCTCTCTCTCCCTCTCTTTCTCTCCTCCCCTCTCCCACCCCCTCACAAAGACCTCAACATGGCTGCTGCAGCAGCAGATGGGAAGTGCTGTGCTGAATTGATGCTTCCCCCCACCCAGCCCTCACAAACACCAGCCACCCTCTCACAGAGGTCACATTATTGTCAATTTTATTTTCACAGTCCCAGCATTTTTTAATCTGTGTACAGCAAATGAGAGAGACAGACAGCTAGAGGCAAATAGGTGTCTTTCAGTAAGGTCATGTTAGGTAGTGTACCCATTTTCATAAGGCAGTTCTGTTTTTGCCAATGTATAAATGCTAAAGGGGGTACATTTCCCTAGCCCATGTTGCAATGATACTAGTCAATTTTATGGTAATAATGCAGTTAGACCTCTTTCATTTTTTATATTTGAGCTGAGTGTTACATTGGCCCTGAGGTGATAGGAATTACCACAAAAAAATAAACATGATTTTCTGTGGGGTAAGTACACATTTCTTAAAATCCTCTACTCCAAGCCAGGACAACCTGTGGCTAACCAGGACTACGAGTCCCATCATGCTTTGCCAAGTATCAGCTATGCCCATGCAATTATAGCATGCTGGGACTTGTAGTGTCACAACACCTGTACCCCATGTGGAGTTGTCCCTGGTATAGTAGTGCAGCACAGTAGCCACATGACTACCCCAGATCTTACATTCCCTCACCTTGGGGTTAACGCTTTGCACAAAAGCCGTCACTGGCATAGCAGACTTCTTTCAAAACAACTGTGTGTGATACCCTCTCAACTGGAATGTGGCAGATCACTAGGGGGTACATTGCTTCTTTATGGATATACATGCTGCAATTTTTAAACTTGATGTGTTGTCCACCAGTATGTGGATATCTGTCTCAGAACATACTGTATTGCAGTGTGTTTCTGTTTGGATTTTCCTTAACTATCAGGACCACCATATTTGAAGTCTGCCTCCTAAAAGATATTAATCAGATTACAATACAATTATTGTATTGTATTGTATTGTATTGTATTATTGCCCCCATCCCTCTTAAATAGTGTCTGCAGCAGTAGATTGCAGGGGCCCCCTCTGAATCTTGGGGCCCGTCACAGCTGTTATCCCTTGTCGCCTGTCTGGCCATAACCCTATATTAACTATTCATGCGGATCAGCTGTCCATATGACCATTTTTTCTTTGCCCCAGGTGCTAAAATTTCTAGCTACAGTAGCCTTTACCAAATCGAAGACATATAGGACCTAGACATATAGGACCTGATTCAATTAGCCTTGCAGCCGCATATTTTGCGGTGTGAACCTAACTGTGCAATTTTTTTTCCATTTTATTTTAACCGCGCCTCATAGAGGTACATATAAAAATCGGGTACACACACACACACACACACATATATAAATGGAAGTATGTGTGTATGTTGAAGCATAACTCTGGAATGCCTGGAGCAATTTACACCAAACATGGTACACAAATGACTTACAAAAAAAACTGTGGGGGTAAGACACCCCTAGCACCCCTACCTAGGGGTGGGGCTGGGAAGGGGGTGACATGTAAAAATAATTGAAAATGACCGATATTAGTGTCGAATCCATAGTTTTCGGTGTCGTTGAGATGAATAGTGACACTCCCGATGCCGTTTAAGTCCAAGTTCAGCTCCCATCAGCACGGGGGGGGGGGGGGCCGTTTAAGTCCAGGTTCAGCCCCCATCAGCATGGGGGGTGAGAAGGGGTGAAAAATAAAATGTCCAAAATGACCGACATTAATGTCAAATCCATAGTTTTCGGGGTCACTAAGCTGATTGGTGACAGTTTCTATGACATTTAAGCCCAAGCTTAGTCGAATAGAACTCTGTAGAACCTTCTAGAAGGCATCCAACTCATTGAATTAATAACTTGAAGATTTAAGCCCGGGCAACACTGGGCACTTTTTCTAGTATATATATAATAGAAGTAGTTCCTGTCACTCCACCATAATCCATAAACTGCTCAAGGTGCACTTTCAAAGAGAATTCACATAGAAAAAGTTCTAAATTGGCACAAAGGCACACAGAAGTCTTTAGTAGAATTCAAAGCTGAATAATACTTTCATTTCACAGCATAGTTATATCACCAATCGCCAATTTTCCTCAGGGTGCACATCAACAGACAAATTATATATATATATATATTATATATATAATATATATATATATATATATATATATATATATATATATATATATATATATATATATATATATATATATATATATATATATATATATATATATATATATATATATATATATATATATATATATATATATATATATATATATATATATATATATATATATATATATATATATATATATATATATATATATATATATATATATATATATATATATATATATATATATATATATA
>WWET01000771.1:465340-476495 GCA_011038615.1 Limnodynastes dumerilii | reverse complement strand
ACCGGGGGCTGAATCACCAAGAAGGTGGGGGGGGGGGGGGGCAACACAAAGAATCCCTAACCAAGCGTAACATTTTTGCAAGTTCCCTATGTGTGTTCCGCAATCCAGGGGGAACAGCCGGGGCTACTTTCCCAGGCCCGCAGCTGATGGGGGTCCGTCATCCTTACAGGGAAAATGCGCAGGGTAGAATGGTAATGAATGGTACCAAACAACTGATGTCACATAGGGAGTGGGGTCCCACTGGTGTGTCCCAGCCCTCTCAAATTCTGAAGGTGCCCTGGTCACCCTTATAATCCAGCTCTTATTGCAGATGCCAGTGTTCAACATAATGCTGTACAGTAGACCTTTCTATTGACCAACCTGTGTCTCCTCAGGTGTTCAGGTGTAAAACTACAAATCCCAACAAACTCTAACAGAATAGCCAAAGCCTACCTGTGGATCTTCTCACAAATGCCACTCAATAACGAACACACTTGTTTTTTTTGAAAGCCGGGAACGTGACTTTCGGTGCTCTGTGAAAAAAGTGAAGTGCAAACTAGTGCAAAACACAAAAAGTGCACAGGGCTCGGGCTGAAGCCCTCTCCAAAATGAGAAGAGCTCCGACTATCCCCGCCACTCCGTAGCCAGTAAAGACCACTGGAGCGGACAGGGTCGGTGGGACCCCTTCGCCGAAGCTAGGGGGACCCTCAAACTTGTGCCTGGGATCACCATAGGATCACCCAGGACACAACAACTGTGCCTCTCCCTCATACTCTAACAGAATAGCCAAAGCCTATACATAGCAAAACACACTGGGATTTGTAGTTCACAATACCTGAAAACTGATTACATGCTGTAGAACAGTGGTTCTCAACCCCATCCTCAAGTGCATGTTTTCCAGGTCTCCTCACAATCACAAGAGATATTATGAGTACTACCTGTGGATCTTCTCACAAATGCCACTCAATAATTAACACACTTGTGCTCCATCAAGGAACTACAAATCCCAGTGTGCTTTGTTAGATATAGGCTTTGGCTGTTTTGAGTATGTTGGGATTTGTAGTTTTACACCTGAACACCTGAGGAGAAGCCCTGCTGCAGAAACATGGTTGATGACTTTACATTTGCTTACAGTAATAATAAAACAACTCATAGTTGCATACTTCTCATTTCTTCTCTCTAGAGAGCTTTCGGAGGGAAGGAATAGAGGTTGATGACACCATTGATGCCAATCCTCCGTGGCTCACTGTATTAATAGGAGGGAGGGACCAGAGGCAGTGATTTGCATAAATCACTGCCTCCAGCCATTTGTGGGAGATTTGCCTGCTCTCCCCGTATACCAGGAGCAATGTCTGAATTTTGGGAGTCTCCTGGACAGAGCAATCACCAACCAAGCAACAACTATTCACACATCAGAAGGGAGAACCCCTTACAATCAATGGGCTTGATCCAGACTTAAGTAAGTGCATGAAATGAGTTACGCCTGGGCTAAACCATGTTGATTGCAGGGGAGTCATATTTCATCTGTTGCAAACAGTATTAGAGGTGAGAGGTTATGTTTCCTATCCCAAGTCTAAATAACAGTGTGATAGTAAAGCTGGTCAGTATCTGTGTGCAGTAAGCAATTCAAAGATATATCCCTGCATGCAAAGAATACACTTAACTTGACTCCCCTGAAATCAACATGGTTTAGCCCAGGAGTAACTAATCATGCATTCACTTAAGTTGGGATCCAGCCCAATGACACTTTGTCAACACTGGTGTAGAATTCTACATGTCAATAAATATTGTCAAGAGATTTCAGTAAGACATTTATAAGGACTGATCATAATCCATACCAAAAGCCCACACATCCGATTTACTGCTGTAGCGTGAATATCGAAAAACCTCCGGAGCTGACCATTTAATGGGAAATTTAGTGCCTGAGGAGCTTGTGTACTGGTCATCAAGGACAAACCTGGGAAGGAGAACAGGAAAATCTAAGTGAAATGCAGAGCAGCCCTAGATTAAGCCCTTAAAAACTGGACAGATGTGAATAGTGAACAACATCCTAAAACACTCCACATAAAGGATAGTATGTGAAGAAATGCTGACCAAATACATTGCAAATATGTCAGAAAAGGGACATAAGCACATGCACAAGAAATAATATTTACACTTCTGATTAATCATAACTTGATGACACGCCCATACATTGTGCAATGCATTGATGGTGATAGGGATGGACCACAAGTAAATGGGAGGAGCCAGGGGGATATCAATGCAGCCTCTTTATGGCCGTATTCAGACCTCCGTCCTCTGTGCCTGTCTTAAAGACCGCGTATACGCTATCTACGTAGCGAAACGCATGCCCAGTAACTTCAGTCGGTTACTAACGGACAGATGGGCACAGATGGATGGAGGTCTGAATACAAGCCTATATGTCTCTAACCATCATTGCAGCCCTCTGATATGTCTCTAACTATCATTGCAGCCCCCTTATATGTCTAACCATCATTACAGCCCCCCCCTTATATGTCTCCAGCCACAATTCCACACCTCTTATATGTTTCCAGACAGCATTGCAGCCCCCCTTGTATGTTGCCAGCCATCATTGCAGTCCTCCTTGTATTTGTCAGCCATCATGATCCTAACCTTAACCCTCTCCTAACGCTTTGTTTCCTGCAGCCTAACCCTAAGTTCCCCCTTCAGCTCTAACTTTAACCTTCCACTTCTTCAGTCCTAACCCTCCATTTTCCGTAGCCTAACCCTAACCTTCCTCTTAAGCCTTTACGCTCCATTCTTGAGCCCTAATACCTCAGCCCCACCACAGCCGCTGCAGCCTAAGCTCTAACAATGTGCCTGCTGCAGTTTAGCTATTGGGGATGGACAGAAGAAGGTACTTGTTCCCAATAGCAATTTTCTTATTGCAGAACATTAAAGGCCTTGTTAAGGCAAAAAATGCATCCTATGTTTTACACTTAATCAGTGTAGCACAATATACATTATAGTTAATTTTAAACACACCCAAAGCTACATACCTGGTCATTCCAAAATCTGATACTTTAACCACCAATGATTCCCCGACCAGACAGTTACGAGCAGCCTGTTGAGGGAATATGGAACAATGCAGATTAAGGTTCCAATGTAAACTATTATTACAAGCTAAATATTGTCAGTGTTACATTTGGGGATGTGCAATATCCTAGTTCGCCCCTAGGGGCAATATTGGACATAGTGTGACTCTTAATCATGGACATTATCTTGACCTGCCCCTAGAGGCTAATTTAAATTCCACATTGATTATTCTCGCACATGGTCAATCTGCTCAAATAGGACTTCCTCTCCCTGAACAGATTGCTGATCATTTGTTATTTTCCTTGGTTCCTGTTGCATGTGTGCTCCTGATCTCCAGTTCTCCAGCTCCTTCCTCCATGTGCTTATGTTCCCAGCTAACCTTGGGCCTGATCCACACCTACAGCCGCCCAGGGAATTACGGCTGGCTCGGCCGTAATTTCCCTGTTTTGAAAGTTGTTTGCATGCGCATAACCTTCATACGGTGGCGTAATTTCCCCCCTTTATGCATGCCGTATCTCTGCCGTCAAGGCGGAGATAGACATGCAAATTAGGGAACGGGGCGGAGGAAGCCCCGTTAGGATCAGCTGATCGTGCTGATCGTGATAGTCAGGGTAGGAATCTGGACTGCATGGGGCATGCACTCCCCGCTACGATGGCAGCTGTACAGACCTCGGGCGCCCGTAGGTCTGGATCAGGCCCCTTGTGTACTGGTATTTGGTATTACCTCTGTTTGCTTGTATTTCTATTTCTCTGTATTCCATATATTCAGTTTTCTTTGTGTTTTGATTTGCACCATTATTTTACCCAATTCTGTTCTTTAGTATTCCCTGTTTGCCCTTCCTTTTATATTTGCATTTATCCAGTTGTCTCTGTTAGTCATGCCCTGTGTATTGTATTGTATTGTACTTATTTAATTTAGATCTGGATTGTCTGTGTTATAGCCTTCTGTGCATCTTGTGTAGTTTGGTGTTTATGTTTCCCATTTGTACCCATCTTACTAGTCTTCATTTCCTATGTGTTGTTTGTACATTAATAAACACCCTTTTCCTGCTACTCCGTGCATCATTGTCTGAGTTGTATCAGAGCTCTGTTTACTATTAACCCTGGGGCTGTTTATATCTGGATTGTCTGTGTTATAGCCTTCTGTGCATCTTGTGTAGTTTGGTGTTTATGTTTCCCATTTGTACCTAGCTTACTAGTCTTCATTTCCTATGTGTTGTACATTAATAAACACCCTTTTCCTACTACTCCGCATCATTGTCTGTGTCGTATCAGAGCTCTGTTTTACTATTAACCCTGGGGCTGCCTTTCATGGGTGTGACCCTGCTGCACAAGCCTACTTCCACCATCAGGAGCCCTAGTGAAGACCAAGTCCAATTAAGGTACTTACACACTATACAATTATCTATCAGATTATCTGAATGGTAATGGGTGAGAGCAACTGACAATACCAGATTTTCATTCCAACTGCCAGATCTTCCAGATAATCTGCCAGATAATTGTATAGTGTGTATGCACCTGTCCAGTTAAGGTGTTTACACACTATACAATTATCTGAATGGTAATGGGTGAGAGCAACTGACAATACCAGATTTTCATTCCAACTGCCAGATCTTCCAGATAATCTGCCAGATAATTGTATAGTGTGTATGCACCTTTAGGCTTCATGCTCTGGGAGCATCCTTGTAACAGTCGGTGGTTATTTAGATCATTGAATAGGTGAACATACAAGATCTCTGTGAATAAAATTAGATGCCTCCAGGTATTCCATGCCCTCACAGACATCCTGACACATTCCCAAAGCTGTACTCCGAGACAAGGCTCCCCGGTTCCCGCGAAGGTAGTCATTTAGGCTCCCATGTTCCATGTACTCAAACACGAGAAAGATGGGCATTTGTTGGGTATAAACACCCAGTAGTTGCACCAGTTTAGGGTGGGACATTTTCCTGAGGGCAGAAAAAAGAACACGTTATAACACAGAATGATGTTTGTATGTTTTAATTCTTAATGGAAACTGCCTCTTGGTATATTAGTAAATATTCATTCAAACACCATGATAACACCCATGGAGGAAGAGAGAGTATGTGCCTCAAGGAAGCCTATTTGTTAGTTTTTGATGTTTGACCACATTAAGCAATGTGTCCGTCACACTGCTGGGACAGCACCCCAGATACACATCTGCCACTAAAAATTTCATTGTAATATTACCAGGATCAGGGGCGGAAAGTGACAGACTTATGTCCCATCGCAAGGGAGGCGGACCTGAGTATGGATGGGTGGGACTAGGTGGAGTCAGGCATGAACGGGGGCGGAGAAGGGCTGGGCTGGACCGCTGCCTGATATAATCTGACAGCTTGCTTATAGTGCAGGGGGGAGCGGTTGAGGCAGCCCCCCTCTCCTACGAGACCTACAGCAGCTGCACCTCTTCCACCCCTGTGGTTCCGCCCCTTACCAGTGTAACGGATGGTGCGCCAACGCCCTGTGAATTACAAAAAAACCCCAGGCCCGCCCCTACCCCAAAGGTTCCTACCCGATCCTGAAGAATCCACCAGAGAAGACGCGATGTTTCTCTCCCGGTCCAAGGCATGACGATCTCTAATGCTGTCCGCGCAGGAGGGGGAGACAGTGGAGGCAAAGTTGAGCTCTTTTGTATTGCTCTCCACTGCCTCCCTAGCTGTCTTCTGGTCTTCCTGCGCCGCTGCTTCCAATTCCTCTTCTGCCGGCCACCTCCACGTTGTGGCCGGGCTTCCTCTAACTTCAGCCGCTTCTGGCCCTTGGCTTCTTCCTAGAGACTCCTGACACTTCTTCTGGCAGCAGGCTCTTCTCTCTTCGGCCTCTTCCGGACACTGTTTGCTCCTTTCTGCCCATGCGGTGGATTTTCAATCCAACTGCAGGGGCTGATGGGATAGGTGACGTGGTGAGCCCTGATTGGCTCACCGCGGCACTGCAATGCACCCTGGGCGCCGCAGGGGCGTCTGGGTGCAGTGCTGCGGTGAGCCCTGCAAGGCTCACCGCACTGCCCTTTTCCAAGATGGCCGCCGCGAGCCCTGATTGGCAGAATTGATTGGCTACCAGCCGGACTTCCTGGTTGGCTCGCGGCCGCGCCATGTGACCGGCTTGCAGCCAATCAGGATTAATTGGCAACCAGCCGAAGTTCCTGGTGCTGGGAACGGCGCGCTGCCGTCCCCCACCGCGCTACTCACACCAGGGCTATTCATTGCTCAAGCGCAACAGATCGGTTGCATTACCTAAGATATAAAACATCTGGTGACACTGAAATGAATCCTCAGTTAACGATAAACGTCTTATGTACAAGGAATTCCTTGTTGCAAAGCAGCCGCCCAATGGTATGTTCCGTGCGGAATTCAGTAACCACACGCAGGATGGGCTCAGTCACCCTTCGTATGAGATACACATGGTGGGTGGGCATAGGCCTGCTGGGCCGTATACAGACTACCGGACGTATAACATATACGTCCGGTGTTTAGCGTTTTTTCCTACTGCGCATGTGTAGTACACTTTTTATGTTATCTACGTATCTTTTCCTTACGTAGATTGCGTAAATGCGGTCTGAAAGACCGCATTTACGCAATCAAGGTAAGGAAAAAATACGTAGATAACGTAAAAAATGTACTACGCATGCGCAGTAGGAAAAACCGCTAAACACCGGACGTATATGTTATACATCCGGTGGTCTGCATATGGCCCGCAAATTTTTTACAATAACGGCAGCTATGGACGACCCAGTATTCCGCATGTAGAGGGTTACTGAATAGACAGTAATTGGATAAGTGTGTAACCAGATTTAATCCTATAAAGTGAGCAATAGTAGATCATAGTTCTAGCATAAATAATAATTAAAAAAACTCTTCTTACATTAACACCTGAGCTTCCTCCACAAAGTCTTCATCTGACATCATTCCTTCCCGGATCATCTTTACAGCCACTTTCTTTTTCCCTTGCCAGGATGCCAGTTTTACCACCCCAAACTGGCCACAGCCAATCTCTTGAATGAATGTCAAATGAGTGGGGTCAATTTCCCATTTTCCTGGGGAGAGATAAATCACATTGAGAACCCAAGTAGCACATACTGGCCCCCGATCCAGATCTGCAAGCACATGCTGGCGCAACGGACATGCCGTGTTCATAAATTGCACGCGTGCAGAAGTGCACTCAACGAGATCTCAGGATAGGAAGTAGTATATGGGATGTAGCGTTAGGGTACAGCTACTGTACGTGCCCAGACACGCTATGTAAGTGCATGGTATCAGAGTTTATTTTGAAGGGTTAAACATATTAAGAATAAAGAAAACAATACATTTGGGGCCAGATTTACTAAACTGCGGGTTTTAAAAACTGGAGAGAGCAACCAATCAGATTCTAGCTCTCGCTTTCCTATTACATACTAAGAATGTCAGCTAGAATCTGATTGGTTGCTATGGTCAACATCTCTACTTTCCCAAACCCGCAGCATAGTAAATCTGGCCTCTGGAATGTGTATGCGCTGAAGTAATTAGTTCATTAGTAATTAGTGAAGTAAGCATTGGTACTGGGCCTAATAAAATGATTCAGGCCCTGCAGAGCCTGTCACCTGGCACGGTTGCTGACTCTCCAGGACTCCCGAAATTGTGGCAGTTCTCCCGGTATTGGGAGAGCTGACAAATCTCCCACAGAGGGCTTGAAGCCATGTGATTATGGAAATCACGGCCTCAAGCCTTGCACCCCCTGCCTAGCAACACTACTATCCTAGTGTTACTAGGGAGTGGGCAGGATATGATGATGTCATCAAGCCCAGCCCCCATCCCTAGTAATACTATGAAAATATAATTGCTAGTCAGGTGGCGGGGGTTTGGGACACAATTTGCATAAATCGTGCCATCAAACCATGCCAATATACCATTGTCTCTTTCCTCTGGTCAACCCAGACCCTCCAACATGACCCATTCCATTAGGTACAAAATACTCTGCTCCTCAGTTTCCAACTGTCAGTTACTATGGTAACCTTTGTAGAAGAGGCAAATAGTTTTTTTTAAATATCAGTTAATTCAGTTAAACCAGGTGAGTGACAGTTGTAAGCTCAGGAGCAGAGTATATTGTATCTAATGGAATGGGTCATGTTGGAGGGTCTGTCATACCACTAGAACCTCCCAGTAGGGAGATATTTAGTTATATAAAGTATGGAATAAACTGGAGCATCTGGAGGAAATCCACAATCTTAGAGCCCTGAGGCAGAAGGGCAGAAGTTCTAACCACTGTGGCACTGCATATAAAGACCATGTAATAATAGAAGCACAGTATAGGGCTCACCATAGCTCAGTCCAGCTGTTACTGGGGTCATCTTCTTCCAGCTACACACTGGATAGCGAAGCCGTGTGACCAGACCTTCGAGAGTGACGCAAGCAATTAGAAATTATAGGATACAGAAGAAAAAAGTAATATTTAAAAATAAAATCCAACATAGTCACATGATTACAGTCATAATATAAATTACGTGTGATCCTTTGCTAGGTCCTTGCTGGTTGTTTTGTCCATAGGTTAAAATGTCGACAGGTCAAATTGTAAGCAGGTCAAAATGTCGACAGGTCAAAATGTCGACAGTTGAGTATTAAGTTTGTATTATATATACATGATATATCTAATGACATTTTGGACATTTTTTACAAGACGCCTGCATTACAAAAAGTTCACAAATGTTACAAACAAATCCTAACATAATACTCAACTGCTGACCCCTCTGATATCACAAAGCTATTAAAAAAGTATGTGATAGAATCGGACTTAGACCGATGGAACTCGTTATTTATTTCCTGGATTGGACGAACTACTTCAATAAAGATGAATGTCCTTCCTAGACTTTTCTATGTTTTTCAAGCCTTAGCTATTAGGGTCCCACCTTGTGTACTAAAATCCTTACAATATCACATTAATAGGTTTGTATGGAGAGGGAGGCACCCTAGGGTGCGATTGAAGATTTTGTACCGCTCCACACGAACAGGGGGTCTTGGCTTTCCTGATCTTGAGAGATATTATTTAGCGACACGCCTAGCCCAATGTGTTTTATGGTGCTCAATGTCCACGACACGTTTATGGTCCTCCATCGAAACGAGTAGTGTTGGTACTTTTTCTATCTCATCCTTGTTCTGGCAATCTAAATCTACCTGAACTTTGACTCATATTCATGACCCGGTAATTACACATTTCCTAAATCTCTGGGACGGGGTACGGACCTTCTCCTATCTCCATTGCCTTGCCCTATTATTCCGATTCATAATAACCTTGCATTTCCCCCAGGTTATAATTCGCGACAATTGTCTGCATGGGCAAAAAAAAGGTATATATTGTTTAATTGATATTACTGTAAATCCAACTTTTACATCATTCGCTAACATTTATGAAACCACAGAATTTTCCAACTCACTATTTCACCAATACTTACAGATTAGACATTTTCATAATTCTAACACTCACATTTTGAACCATCGTCAATTTACTGACTTTGAGACTTTATGTAGGAAACGTTCCTCCTTTAAGGGTCTTATTTCCGAGCTATATATCGCATTAGCCCCTGTTCCTCCTGATTCTGAGGCCACCTTTGGAAAAGCTTGGGATAGAGAACTCCCTAATCCACTAGACTCAGAGGACTGGGAGGACATCAGACAACGGGTAGCTTCTTCCTCCATGTGTGTTAAATTTAAGGAAAATCGCTATAAGTTATACTATCGGTGGTACCTAGTGCCAACTAGAAGAGCTACATTTTCTTCTAATGTGTCTGATCGCTGTTGGAGGGGATGTACGGCTTCGGGCTCCTACCTACACATTTGGTGGGTTTGCCCCAGGATCAGAGCACTTTGGGGACAGGTGAGGGATTTTCACTCTAACCTTTTAGATATCACGATTCCCTTTTCTCCAGAATATTTTCTCCTCCCCCTGGACGTCCCTGAAGCTACAACCAGCCAGAACCGATTGAATTTACATTTGACATCTGCGGTGACATGCCTTATTGCATCAATTTGGCGACAAACTAATGCACCTACTTTTTGGAATGTTATTGACAAAACCTGGTTTGTATACAAAATGGAATATATGACATGACATGTACATGAAATACTGCTAAAGCTTTTTCTAAGACTTGGGAACCATCGGCATCCCATTTTGGAACCCCTCTCCCAATCTTTAGCTAAATATCCTGACTGATCTATTTGATCTTCTTAAGCTTCTTTATTTCTATACTATTTCTCTTTCCTCTCCTACATTCATTCTTCATTTTTCTCTTTCAGATGGCCACCCGTCCCCTTTTCTTTTTTTTTCTTTTCTTTTCTTTTCTTTTCTTCTTTTTTGTGTGCTAAATCTACTTTTTCCTTTTTGGAGGTATGTAGATAGTGTAAATAAGCGACTACACATGCGTAGTAGCTCAATTCTTAAAACTACATATGGAAGACGAAAACTACATAACTGTGAATCCGGACCTAAGAGAGGAGAGTTTGATTTTTGATAAATTTGCAAAAATCTCCCAAAAACTTTTTCACGTTGTCATTATGGGGTATTGTGTGTAGAATTTTGAGGGGAAAAAAATAATTTATTCCATTCTGGAAAAAGGCTGTAATGTAACAAAATGTGGAAAAAGTGAAGCGCTGTGAATACTTTCTGGATGCACTATAAGTGACATTATTATACAAACACACACCCGCTTCCCCTTTATGTTTCTTGCATTTTTTGTAATGATTTTCAGATCCATTTTTTAAAAAAGCTTCTCACTCTCCAACATTATTAAATATTTATATGAAATACATTATGGGCCGTATTCAGAGAACCGCATTTTCTCCGATTTCCGTGTGTATTTTTATGTACGTTTCAACTGCGCATGCGTAGTAACTTTTATACGCTGTTCATGTAAACTATGGGCCTGATTCAGAGATGCGATTTTATCGCTACTTAGGTGCGTATATTTAGGATCTTAGAAAATTTGCATCAATGCGCATGCGTAGTAATAGTGCAACGCCGTCTACGTAGAGGTTAGGATCTTAAATTCGCTAAGCGCGGACCTGTGAATCGATCGCAAGCACTTAAGATCTTAAGTGCTGCGGAAGTTTAAGATCTGAAGGATTTGCATGGAAATGGG
>WWET01000771.1:449051-463435 GCA_011038615.1 Limnodynastes dumerilii | reverse complement strand
GGGGGCCATCCGCTTACACAGGTGGGTATGGCCGCCTAGCCTGCCCTCCCACCCTCATTAAACTAGCCCCCCCCCTCATTAAACTAGCCCCCCGCTCACCTACACTAACCTGAATGTAGGGACGCTGGGGGACGTCCCCACCAGCGTCCCAACGGCGCTGCTACGGACGCCCGATCCAACATCTGCCCGGCGCATGCGCAGATCGGCTGAAAAGCCGATCTTACGCTTACGCCCGCCATCCTAGCAATGGCGGGCGTAGGTCTGGATCAGGCCCATTAAGCCCAATCACTCGTGTACTCTCTAGTGTTCCAGGGGGTTGGGCGGGGCTTGATGACATCATCAAGTCCCGACCATACCTAGTAACTGTAGGGATTACAGTTGTGATTTATAGTGGGTCGGGGCCTGCGGGAGATTTACCAGCCCGGGAGAACTGGCCAAATTTCGGGAGTCTCCCAGATATTCCAGGAGAGTTGACAACCCGGATGTAAATGAGTGAAAAGGGTTTAAACATCTGTACGTATATATAGTTGTAACATTTGGATATAGGGAAGGTAGGACTTAAGTAAATGAATTATTAACACTTTCAACTTTTTTCAATTTTAACATTTTGTTGAGACTGGATGTTTTAGTCAGACACGATGGAAGGAGTGGTGGGGGAGGGGAGCAAAGACAATGACAAAAGTGTCAACGTGATAACACAATTACCCTAAAGATTTGGTGAAGATAGACACAGTGTATATTCCGGGCTGCCTTGAATCCCGAACCATGAACGCCCCTTCCTTCCCCTATTAGAAATGACAGACGTCAATTAGAAAAAGAGAGGAAAAAGTTATTACTAATTTCATTTTTACCTGTAATAAAAACATAGACAATGCTAAAGACAGAAAATATATTGACTCGATAGCATTGCTAGTCTAGGCTTCCAGAACTGTCCAGTACTGACTGTTCAGACCTCTGATCAATACACCAATAAAATACATCAGCTGTTCTCAATCTTTTTTGGGAGAGTACCAGTTGTCCACTATGGAATCATGTCAAGTACCACTTTCCATATGATGTCGACACCCACATCTCTTATTTTTCAGAGTTTATGTTGCTTTTTTACTACTTGCTTACTTACTACTTGCTTACTTACTACTTGCTTACTTACTACTTGCTTACTTACTACTTGCTTAGTTACTACTTGCTTTTTTACTACTGGCTTACTTACTACTGGCTTACTTACTACTGGCTTACTTACTACTTGCTTATTTACTACTTGCTTACTACTTGCTTACTTACTTACTACTTGCTTTGTTACTACTTGCTTTAGTCCCCAAGATATTTTATGAAATTTATCCTCAGCCATTTCGTATTGTGCTGCCTTACAACCTTGCCCAGATGACCTGGGTACCACCTGACAGTGTTCCAAGTACCATTAGTGCCACTGGTTGAGAACCCCTGAAATATATGATAAGTATATGGTCATGAGATCAACATAAAAGGCTTGAAATGAGTTACTCCTGGGCTAAACCATGTTGATCGTAGGTGAGAGTTGAGAGGTGATGTTTCCTATCCCAAGTCTAAATAACAGTGTGATAGTAAAGCTGGTCAGTAGCTGTGTGCAGTAGGCAATTCCAAGATATATCCCTGCATGCAAAGAATACAATTAACTTGACTCCCCCTGCAGTCAACATGGTTTAACAGGGTCAACAGGAGAAACTAATTTCAAGCACTTACTTAAGTCTGGATCCAACCCAATGAAAACATCTACCACACTACAGGGAGATAAATGAAACCCTATAACATTCTATAACATTTTCTAAAGAATTTAGTCTGACTCACTGTGAAGGATATCTTGCAGTATGTCCTTAGGTTTTGCATTATTACTAGGAAAATAAAATATACATATATTCACACAGCATACATGGTAACAAAGGACCGGACCCTGATTGATTAATTGTGGCAGTTTTCCGCATGCGGCCAAATGCTTAAGTTGCTGGTCCGGCTGGCCCTATATTGAAAATGATACAGACACCAGCGGAATGTTCAAAATAAACTGGAAAAAGAAAATAACTATTGGCAATGGGAACGTGTTCCCTTGTTCCCAATAGGTACAGGTTGCAGTGGATGCGACGGGTAATAGGTTAGGGTTAGGCTCTTGAATCTGTGGTGGGCTAAGGTTAGGGCTTAAGGGGAAGGCTAGGATTAGGCTGTGGGGTAAGGAGGGTTAGGGTTAGGCAGCGGGACATGGTGGGTTAGGGTTTAGGCTACGGGGTATGGAGGGTTAGGGCTGAAGAAGGGGAAGGTTAGGGTTAGGCTGCGAGAAATGGAGGGATAGGGTTATGTGTAGGGATAGCTAAAACGAACTTTTAAGCAGATGACTCTTCGCGATTTCAGAAGTCGCATCACTGCCGCTTTCTACAATGGAGACTGCCGACAACTGCATTCAGCTACTGTACGATGGTCTTTTGAAAAAAAAAAAACATTTTATCTGCAAAACACTTTCCTCAGTGCAAGGGCTAATTAGGTTTGAACAGCGACCCAATAGTGGACCTCCTCAGCCACTGCGACTGACTATCAAATCAGGATCCAGTCCAAAGATATCCAATTTGTTAACGGAAACAAAATTCATTTGAATTCAATTCCATAGGAGCTTTAAACATTGACACAACAAAATGGCTGCATCCACTGTGTGCAGACAAAAAGTGTTCTTTAATGTAGAATATTTATTTTACCTTATCAATTAAAAGCTTTTCAGCCTGGTTTCTGCCAATGTTCCTGTTGTACCACCTAAAATATTGAAATAGCCCATGAATCTTTTACAGCTAATAATAATCTAATTTGTAATAATATGTTATTATAAATTCAAAATAAAAATAATGGAGCGGATTCACAACCCCGAATTTTTTCACTTACGTGCCTATTTTTCCGATTATAGCTACTATGCATGCGTAGTAACTATTTTACGCTATCTTTGTAGCGTTTAGTTACGTAGATTTTGTACATGCGGTCTTTAATGACTGCCTGTACGCAATCTGCGTAACAAAACGCTACATAGATAGCGTAAAATAGTTACTACGGATGCTTAGTAGCTATAATCGGAAAAATAAGCACGTAAGTAAAAAAATTCGGGGTTGTGAATTCAGTCCAATATAAGAAAATCATATGGATAATGCTTGCCACATTTTATGTTTATACACTATTCATATCATCGGTGCCATATTTCCAAATGATAGTTCTGAATGTAGTTCATTAAGGTATGATCCACCAATCATATTCTCCAAAGTACTGAAGGTGCCTTGATGTCTTCTCTTTCTATTAATACTTGGTTGTCTCATATGATCAACAATGTTCCTAAAGCCAATAGTGATGGAACATAAACACTGGAAATTTTAATTAGTTGCAACATAGTAGAAGGAAGGCCCAGGATCAGGCAATCCAAAGGTATAACATAACCACCAAGTATAACATTTTCTCTAGGTGTAACGACTGGAGATCTGTCTGAAAAGGTGTTCCATCCACACGAGCGACTTAAGTCAGGGTTATCACAGCGTAACTGAGAGAGGGGAGGGACAGGAGAGTTCACTGAGGTCTGAATCCAGCCCCATGTTATCTTCACTTTACAGAGATGTATCATTATCCCACCACGAGTCGCTTGGTTAGTGACTTACTCATATATAAGGAGGCTATCCTCATCCTGCATTGCCAGGTAACTGCTTGGAGCATAGCCGACATGCCTGAAAAAATCAAATATTAGCATACTATGTACGATTCAGTGTGACAGGTAGAAACATACAGGAGAACAGGAATTCAGCAAAATGGCATAGAAATGGTGGACTATGTGATGCTTGTAGAAAGTATTCCCGTATTCCATATATAAACCTATATCCGACACAGCCCAGGGGCCAAATTTACTAAGCTGCAAGTTTGGAAAAGTGGAGATGTTGCCCATAGCAACCAATCAGATTCTAGATGACATTCTCTAGTATGCAATAGTTAAATAAGATCTCTAATCTGATTGGTTGCTATGGGCAACATCTCCACTTTTCCAAACTCGCAGCTTAGTAAATTTGGCCCCAGAGGTCCTCTCCAGAAAACTTTTGTGACAAATGACCTTCAATTTTTCTGTTCCATCTTTTATTTCCTTGATGTTGGCCTATTTATAACCCATATAAAGCCATATTAGACAATCCAGCTATCTTTGGCTGCATGGATCAGTACCGACACCCGATTCCCGCAAGCTGCTTGCAGAAGTCGGTACTTTTCTAGTGCAGTGCATGTGTGCACCAGATGTTACACAAAGCTTCTCCTTGGTACGGAACTAAGTTCTGTATGCTAGGAGATCCATTCAATGGGGCGTTCCGTGACATCCGCATACCTAATCTCTGCAAGGGGGCAGGGATAGGCATGCAGATAAGGGTGAGTGGGTGGCGCTAGGCACTTCTGCACTGATCTGTGCTCCGTCAGATGTAGGTCCGTGGGGAGAACTTAAGGTAGAGTTCATACCCTCCAACAAGACCTATTCCATTAGGTACAAAATACTCTGTTCCTCAGTTTCCAACTGTCAGTTACTATGGTAACCTCCTTTGTTGAAGAGACAAACAGTTTTTTAAAATATCCGTTAAGTGATTTCACCAGGTGAGAGTGACAGTTGGAAGCTCAGGTGTGGAGTTAATTGTACCTAATGGAATGGGTCATATTGGAGGGTCTGAGATTTATGGACATGCCAAGTTATTCATCCCAAATCCGCATGTGAGAGAGTGACAGGGGAGTTCACTTCACTCACATGTGGACTTCCCGATTGAACATGTGCGGCGGTCTGGCTCAGGCCCGATGAAATAAGTCTTTTGTGTAAATCACAATGAAACATTAGATTCAATTTGATGAAACCTTAATCCTGTAGAGGTGTCTATGGCTGTTGTCATGGCAATGGTCTTACCCATTCTTATCTTGCACTTTCCACCAATTGGGTTTTGAGGTGTCCATCGGGAGATACTCTTCCCCTCTGCGGAGTACCAGCTCCTCAGAACTTTCTGTCATATAATCATATAATGCCACCACCCAGCCTGGCTCTATCTGAGTCTGGAGGAAAAGAAACAGATATTAGATGTTAAATTGACCAAACCTCTGAAAAGGAAAAGTGGAGGAAAAGTGGAGATTGTTGCCCATATCAACTAATCAGATTTGGGGGGGGGGTCATCCAGTAATGGGACACATGCACCTATTGGTGAATCTTTAATATTGCATTCGGCCCATAAATGACAAATAAGTTGGATTGCTTAGATTTGTTTGCCCTTTTTCCATTCTGGCATGAAAAAAAAACCTCACCTGGTTGTCTTCAGGAGTGGGTGGTAGGGGTTTCCCTGTGAGAGAATGGGAAAAGACATTGCTTTTATATAAAGGAATATCGTTTATCTAACACAGCTTAAATAAATCTAGACTCTGGTGTATTCCTAATTTATGCCATGTACATTTAGCAGTGTGGAGAGTGGGAACTAATTCAGTCTTGCCAACTCGACTACTAACTCAATGGAAGACTTTTTATTCCACTTGTGAGACAGAGAGAAGGGCCCCTATATGTTGTTATTCATCACAAAGGAACGGCTCCAGAGAGGAGACATCGTAAGTCTCCTATCAGTCTGTACTGCTCATGCCCAGTACATGGAATTCTGCAGCAGATGGCACAGAGGGTGATCCCATTCACCATGAGATACGCATAGTGGGTGGATATGGAATGGTAATTATACATTAAGGGTGTTTCAAAGCCCTTATGTACAATCTACCATTCCATATGTGGGCCTTGCGCAAGGGAAGACTTAAGTTAGGGTCCTGCATCCGGAAGGCCCGTATCAAATTCCGTACGTTAGGCTCGGTTACAGAATTTAAGCGCAGTTCTGGATCTGGCCCAAGATGATAATGGAAAGCTAAATTATATTTTAGGAATCACTATGACCCAGTTCTATGTAAGGTAAGAGGTAAGCCTTTGGCACAGTATAAATATATGGTGTTACTTACAACAAATGCTCGGGTCATATACAGTACATCCTGCGGCCATCTTCTCCGGCTGGCAACAACACCTCCACCGGCCCTCCACCCACAAATTGGGGTGATACTTGGGTATGAGACAATGGTTTTCCTTGGTCACTGTACATTCATTGAAAATGAGCATTATCCACTAATCAGCTTCAAGACAATAATTTTATTATGAATGGGACAAGTGACGTTGGTTTATAAGACTTGGTCAGCACAGGGTAATGCACAGAGGATATACATAGAGACACCTGCATGATCCTATTACCGGAGAACCAGGATTTTACCCACCTCCAGCGACATCAGAACATTTTCAAGGGTTAGGTGGGGAATATAGGGGTAGATCCAGGCGTAAGTGCTTGTTATGTTTCATCGCGCAGAATAAGCACGCTAGCGTATTTTCTAGGCACTCCCCTCGTCCTTATGTATTTTGCCCGTTTTATGCTAGGCTTCACGTACGTAACTGCCTAAGCATGCCCATACTGTACGATTTAAATGCCTCACCCCGCCTCCAAAGCATCATTACGGGTGTTGTATGGCTTTCACGCCACTTCGTTCGTAGTTACGCTGTTGATACGTGGCTGGTACTTTACGTGACTAGCGTAAAAATGCTCGCGTACGTCGTTTAGGATCTGGCCCATAGTTTGTTTCAGTGCCCCTAAATCCCCAAATATGCTCCCCTTATATTATGTCACAAGTCAGATGATCATGCCACACAGTAATGTCCTCAGGTCACATGATATTTCCACAAACAGTAGAGCCACCTGTTCCCATGATCAGGGGCGGATTGGGAACTTAAAGTGGCCCTGTAAAAAAAAAAATCTGCAAGTGGCCACATGTCGGTGAGATCACTATTGACGGGGTCAAAAAAATATGTAAACTGGAATATTATAGAATAAAGAAATATATAATAAAAGCAGTGCAAAATACATGATATGGGGGCAGGGTTATATATTGCCAATTAAGTGCGTTATGTAAAAAAGTTACAAGCAAAGACGACATCTACTGACTGGTATTTCACAATTCTATAAAGAGATTTATAGTGACCTCTATGCAATGCAGGTAGTGACTGCCACCCAAATGAACACCACCTGAAAAATACAACATCTTAGTAACCACCACCCAATACATACAGTATCCTAGTGACCACCATCCAATACATACCGTAGCATAGTGACCACCACCCGAAACACAGTGCATCCTAGTGACCACCGCCCAATACATACAACATTCTAATGATCTCCATTCTATACAGATATTTTAGCAACCACCACCCATGACAGTCAACATCCTAGCTTTCTTCACATGGCCTCCCGAGGCCACCGGACTAGCGGGAAAATTACCTGCAAGTCCTGTAGCCAAACCGCCCCTGCCTACAATGATGCCAAAAGTAATACACCAGTTAATATGATTATGTCACAAAAAGTAGTGCCCTCAGCGCTTCCTATCATCCCTGGAGCCTCGCTCCTATGTCTATAGGCAGGGAGAGTCGCTTCCCCCCCGCCCCCCTGTTTCATCACCCCCTGCTTACCTTCCTTTAGAGCCAGCACCCATTGCTGCCGACTCTCCTTGTCTGGAGCGAAGATGTACAGGAAATGATTATCATGGAGGACCTGAAATAAAGAGTCAGAGTTACCGTTCCCCCATACTTATCATATGAATATTTACATAACATTCCTAGTGGTTACAGGTCTTTTTGCCAACCCCCTTCAGCCTCTCAGTGGTTAGGGACCCAAATACCTTGACCCAAATGAAGACGTGTAGACTTGGCTTATATCTTAAAATCAACATAATTCTCCAGCTGCTTCTTCAGAACTATAGAAATGCATTAACAGCATGTAATGGGTCAGACCCCTGCACGCCCCCGGTCACTCCCCTCTCTTGTGGGGATCATCGGTCCATACAACCGCTATGATAGGGTTACTATCGCATGCGCCCTCCAGTCAAATCAGGCCACTTACGCACCTCGTTATCGGGTCTAGATCCGGCCGCTAGTGATGGCTGGGCTATATAATTCATGTTATTGAGCCGGGATAGGATGTAAGTTGCTGCTTTGTTCTCTGACTCCGGGACGTTAGCTATGTTTTCTCATCCGTTTTCAGTTATGTGAAAACAGCTGGTCGTTGGCTTATATTTCCTGTGGAACTGTAAGTTCAGCAACATCTGACCGCTCTCCAGAGCAGCAAGGCTTAAACAAGGGCTCTGTTTGTTTATCTATCATCAGGCGTTCAGCATTTTCTAACACAAAGCTTTATTTTCGTGACCTGTCAAACACTGTGTACTGAAGTATCCATGGATGTCAGAAAAACACTGAGCACACAAAATCCACTCTTACACACGCTAGGTAAGATTTCACACCAAGTCCAAAAAGCCCAAAGTACAATTGCTTTATATGTCACAGGATGGGGCACAAGGCCTCTGAATGCAGGCTGAGGACTCGAGTGGCGCCGTACAAAAGAGGCGTGATAAAAGAAATGTCAGTATTTTAAATATTGCAGATAGTTACAAGAATGACTGCGGGTACATGAACTCCTGGGCCACTAGGCACTTTAGCTGAGGGAGTTTTCCACTTTGATAAAGTTACAGTATGTGTGTCCATATCGGTCAAAGGGATTGGAGAGAGGGAAGCGGATGTAGAATTAATAACGAGCAGATACTTATGTATGGCGAACGTGTAAGTACACTGCTCATTATGAATGCGCATGTGCAGGGGTTGCTATCTGCATCGGAACATGCTGCGTTCTATGCGGAAAGACCTCTGACAGCCGTGCATGACCATCCAGCGTGTGATTGGTCACGCACGGGGAACTCCTGTTAATTGTACACTTAAGGCTTGGCTGAGCTCTTATGTAAAGGACTCTACTTTCCTGGCACGCACAGACTATAGGATTGTCCAGCCCATACAGACTTCCAGGCCTGCGATCTGACATCATTCTGGATCTAGCTGCCACTAAAATTGCGGCTGCATTCTCCACCTAGAAAATCTGATTTCTGAAAAAGGGACATCCGAAAGTCCCTTTTTTGAATACTTACCATTTTCTACATTTTTTTTCAGAATGGGTGAGTGTGCCGTTTGCCATACTTCACCCATTCACCTTCGGAAAGGACGATATCCCTCTGTCTCACCTCCGCCGCCGCTATCACCGAACCAAGGGACAGATGAGCCAGGAAAGGAGGGTCAGGGGTCAGGCGGCCGGGAAGGAGGGTTAGGGTTGGGGTAGTGACAGGGGAGGGTTAGGGTAAGAATCAGGGGAAGTAGTGGGGGATTTTGTTTTAACACTTTTCGGAGCACCGAAAGCTCAGTGCCCCGTGCATCGATTGCAATGCCTCCTCGAGACATATGCAGTCGAAATCCCAGCCAGTTGTGGAATCGGGTTTTTCGAAAATGGGACTTTCGGACCGGACCCCCACACCCTTCTGAAGGCAGCCCTGTCTGTCCAAGCCTTGACCACAGTTCCAGACTTGGACAGACAAGGACTGCTTCCCCCTTGTGGTGATTTAAAAAGACAACACTCGAAAAGAGTCTTCACCTGCGTAGCTAATGTAAAAAAAAATAACGATAAGTAAAAAGAAAACAATTACCTGGAAAGCGTATTTATTTCTGCAAGGGATACAGACGTCGGTTGTCACAATTTCTACACATTTAATTCGCGACACTTCAACAAAACCGCGAAGATTCCGCACTTTCTACGGGAAGAGAGGAGGAATTGTCAAATAGTAAAATTTTATGTAGATATTGGTGGAAAATAGCAATAAAAATAAAAGGCAATTTGGGCATTTTCTAATTATGGCCATCAACAGCGGCGTAACCACCAGGAAAGCAGTGGGAGCTAAGGGCCTGGATCCTGCATCCACAAAGGACACGACAAAGACTAGCAGTTTTGGCAGCACTCAGCATTGAGTCTATGGGTGATTTACTAAACTAAGAGATTGGAAAAGTGGAGATGTTGCCCATAGCAACCAATCAGATGCTAGCTGACATTTTCTAGTATGTAATAGGAAAGTGAGAGCTAAAATCTGATTGGTTGCTATGGGCAGTATCTCCACTTTTTCTTTTCCGCAGCTTAGTAAATCTGGCCCTATGAGAGCTCAGCGCTGTTTATATATTCTTTGCCAGCAGCTGACAGCTTACCACTGCCCTCGGCTGACAATGGGCTGTATCCAGACCCTTGCACGCTTTACGAAGCCTACCTTAATATTTACGACTTGATCTGCGTCCGTGTGTTTAAATGGTAATGGTGCTTCCCCGACCTCTATCCCTGCCTGTATGGCGGAGATACAGCAATCGTAAATGAAGGCTCAGCCCCTTCATCCTACCTACAGACGTACGGTTACATATTTCTGTAGGTACGCCAGCGGAACATATGGCGCGCGCAAGTGCTATATTCCTAGACAGGGGACTTACGCAAATGACGTAAGTCCCCAATCGCACTTACTTATGGATCCGGCCCAATTTATTTAAAAACAGTGCTCAGCACTTATAGACTGAGGGGCCGATCCTCGGTTACGGCCGTCAGGGGAATTACGTACACCTCGTACGTAATTTCCCTGTGTGGAAGGTTGTGTGCATAACGTTCGTTACGTGCGCCAGCTTTTACAACAAAGGGGCTGTCCCCACCATTACGAATGTCGTATCTCCGCCGTGAAGGTGGAGATAGACATGGTGATGAGGGGACGGGGCGAGGGGGAAGACCCGATACGATCAGGTAAGGCCACATATGTGATCGTAAAACTTAAGGTAGGAATCTGGACACGGAAATATCAAGATTTCCTACCGACAGCGGGGAATGCACAGGGTGTGCGTTCCCCGCTACAATGCCGGCCGTACTGACCTCGGGCACCCGTAAGGCCAGGGTTGCCCACTCTCCCGGAATATCCGGGAGTCTCCCGGAATTTGGGTTGTTCTCCCGGTATCCCGGGAGAGCCGGCAAAGCTCCCGACCAGCTCACTTACAACAGTAAAATCCCTAGAGTTACTAGGGATGGTCGGGGCTTGATGATGATTTCATGAATGATTGGCAGGGGGCGGGGCTTAATGGCACGCTTTGAATAAATCTCGTCATTAAGCCCCGCCCCTTGCAGCAAGCAATGGCTTCCCTCTGGGTTCTCCTGGGGGGAAGCTTTACAAAGTCGGCAAAACTGCGTAAGGTCTGGATCTGGCCCTATGCGCAAAGCCTTCCCTCCTCCCATCCATCTATAGGGCCCCAGTCTATCTACTTCCGCCCCTGCTCAGCTCATTCCTTCTGTCTCTGATCTACATTAAACCCATAGGATTAAAGCCAATAACATAGGTGCTGTCCACAATAAACTATATTGCAAACACTGTACTGTAGCTTACTTTGGGGAAGTGGTTTAGCTGCAGGAAGATTCTCTCCAGTTGAACCCAAAAGTGTTTGTGCAGCCACAGAAACAGTCATAGCTGAAAAGCTGCTGGGATTATAAACTAAGCCTTAAATACAGCTATAAATGTTATGACTGTGGATGCAATGCATATGCAGATAGTGCAGCAACGGCATACATGACACACTGAAAATGGCTCCTAAACTGCTTACACACTCCCTGAACTAGGGTCATAAACCCACGTACCACCTTTTGAACGTAAGGTATGACAGAATTACATGGTTTCTGAGCAAGCACAGTGCTAAAAACTCTTTGCCTATGTAGAAAGCGGCTTCATGTGCAAACTCTGCCTTAGGCCCAATAGCTCGGCCATTGCTGTATTCATAGTTAGTTAAAAAACATGTTTATCTTACAAAAATCTGAAAACTCCGCACACTACAGGGGTGTAGTTCGTGGTTGGTTTAGATGATCTGTATTGTGACAGACCATCTTGTGACTGGGAAGTGATGTCTTAACCCTTCCCTCTCCGTTTTCTGCAGCCTAACCCTAACCTTCTCATTTTCACAGTCTAACCCAGTGTTGGCCAACCTGTGACACTCCAGCTGTTGTGAAACTACAATTCCCATCATGCTTTGTCAGGTATCCGCTATGCTGTTGCAGTTAAAGCATGCTGGGACTCGTAGTTTCACAACACCTGGAGTGTCACAGGTTAGCCAACACTGGTCTAACCCTAACCTTCCCCTCTTCGCAGCCTAACCCTAACCTTCCTCACTAAGCATTCCAACCCTAACCTTCCCCTCTTCACAGCCTAACCCTAACCTTCCTTTCTATGAATCCTAACCCTAACCTTCTCCGCAGTCTAACCTTAACCTGCCCCTTCTAGTAGCCTAACCCTAACCTTTCCCTCTTTTCCGCCTAATTCTAATCTTCCCCTCTTCGTAGCCTAACCCTAACCTTCCAACTCACTTCAGCCTAACCCTAACCTTCCCCTCTTTTCAGCCTAACCTCAACTCTCCTCTCTATGCATCCTGATCCTAAACTTCCCCTCTCCACAGTCTAACCTTAACCTGCCCCCTCCAGCAGCCTAAACCTAACCTTCCCCTCTTTGCAGCCTAACCCTAACCATCCCTTTCCAAAGCCTAACCCTAACATTTCCCGCTTCGCAGCCTAAGCCTAACCTTCCCCTTTCAGAATCCTAACACTAATTAAACAATAATAAAAGCTGAGTTTTCAGGTGAATTTTGTCACATTTCTATAAATTTATTATGGCTACACACTACACGATCAACAAGTTACTCAGCCGATAAGCTGCTGATTAGTCCAAATATTGTGTAGTGTGTATCCAGCTTTAGTTATGCCCTTTATGCCATTAATGCATGAAAAGCGTGAGAGAAAGTAGCTTTTTGCCCCAACAGTCGGGCTCCAAAGCAAGAAGGCAGGGCCCAGGTCTGCATGGGGGAGCTTGCACCATATTCCACTCCCTTTGCTATCACCTGGTAACTGCTGGTAATGTATTTATAAACAGCGCTCAGCACCCGTAGACTGAGAACCAACCACTATCTTAAGCTACTAGCCACTGACAGGTTAGAGTATTGTGGGTATGATGTAGGCCGCTGCCATGAGCCCTAACCCTAACCCTAAACCCAACTCCTTGAGAGCCCTATAGCAGCTGCATCATATGATCTCAAATGTAACGTAACTGGAAAAACAAAAAGTATTAACTAATAAAATTATGATTTTTATTCAAACATTTGAAAAAATGTTTTTTTAAGATGTTTAAATAAAAATCATAATTTATTTCATATTCAGACTTCCGTGCTGCGATCAGAGCGCAAATATACGCATGGACGGAGCAAGTAACACCCACCAAGACCCCAGTCACTCCTCTTGCTAATCCATGCCCACCTCCATAGACCAACTGTAACTTTCCGTGGCCTTTTCCGAGCGTGTGTCCTCCGTCCGTGCGTATCTTTATAATAGCGCCCACTTCCCTTCATTTATATGCCCCCCCCCCCGGCAATTTCTATGTAAATTCCTCCGTGCGTATTTTTCCATTTTTATTTTTTTTTAATGATCTTATTACTGTCAGTACTGCATTGTTACAAGCAGCAGAGTAATACAGTCTCATTTATCATTTTGTCAGATACATTAACTGATATGTGTTAACAACAAAGAATCATTAAACATTCTAAAACAATTTATAGAACAATTTTCCTCCGTATGATTGTAAAGCTGATCGCTAAGGGGTGAGAGAGAAAGGGTCAATAGAACACTCCTCATCCCCCCATGTGTGCATCTGATATATTCGTGTGGGGAGAGAGCCACACCCACCATCCGTGCGTATTTAACCACGTCCGATTCACAAGTCCGTCCGTGAGGCGCGTATAGTCTATAGTCTACGTGAACAGCGTATTAAAGGTTACTACGCATGCGCAGTTAAAACGGACTTAAAAATACGCACAGCAATCCGCAAAAAATGGATCTCTGAATACGGCCCTTTATTAGTTAATACTTGTTTGGAAATATTGGTGTGCATCCTGGGACCCATACTTTTTGTTCTTTCTGTAACCTTGTAAATTACCTTGGATCCAGATAGCACCCGGGGACATTACTACATAAAATATTAAGAGAAACTTATCCCTTATCCCTAAATTTTTTCTGTGTATCTGTGTTAGTATTCTTGCTTTTCAAACATTGGGCCAGATCCAGAACAACGCTTGTGAGCGAATTTACGTGGCGGAGACGTAAAATCGCCTTTTGGCAAGTACTGCACATGTGCACCATAGAAAATACGCTCAGTAATGTAGCGTAATTGTGAACATATGGGCCATTCACATATGTGTCACTTGAATACTTACGTGTGGGCGTGCCAATTTTACGTGAGTCCAAAATACGTCTGAAATACGTTAAGTAGGCGGGGGGTTGTATTTAAAGTGTACAGTATGGGTGTGCTTAGCTGCGTAAATTCGTGTTGCCCATACGTACGTGTGCGGATCACTGTGGTTACGTTGGCAAAAGTTAAGGTAGGGTTTG
>WWET01000771.1:425801-444209 GCA_011038615.1 Limnodynastes dumerilii | reverse complement strand
AGGGGGGGGGGAGAGGAGACGCATGATGGGGATGCAGGATACACATGATGGGAGTTTTGGAGGGGAGAGACTGGAGACACGTGAAGGGGATGCTGGGGGAGGGGGGCTGGAGACACATGATGGGAAAATATATATATATATATCATATTTATTTTATTTTTTAAATAAATACACATATCTATCTATCTATCTATAGGGGGCCCTGCATTTTTTCAGTCCCGGGCCCCACCAATTCTGATGGCGACCCTGAATTTAAGTGAATAGATGATTGATTGGGATGCTGGGGGAGGGGGGCTGGAGACACATGATGGGAAAATATATATATATATATCATTTTTTATTTATTTTTTAAATAAATACACATATCTATCTATCTATCTATAGGGGGCCCTGCATTTTTTCAGTCCCGGGCCCCACCAATTCTGATGGCGACCCTGAATTTAAGTGAATACTTAAGATGATTGATTGGTGGGCAAGTCACTATGCCTTTTTGACATGGGTCAACCTGTCACATTTTTGCCATTGCCATAAATAAATACAATTTTTTTGGTGTACAACTATTGATTTTTCATTAAAGTTGCAGATTAACAGAAAGTGATAAATAATAATAGCATTTTACATGTATAGTTAAACATTTATATAAATAAATAAGTAGCTTATTTCAAGTCTGGAGCTAAATGATTTAAAGTTGATGCGGATGGGACCTGATTTTCATATTGTAAGCATTATTTAGATTGTAGGTGATAACTTGGTCTTCTCTCGCTTGACCTGAATAATTACACGTAGCTAGCGCCCTCTGGCGGCGACTAATATATTCTGGGCGGAGAAGCGCAAAAGAAACCTATGTAGTAGACGCACTTCCGTTGCGTCTGCCAACCAATACGACATATAATATGTCATTTTCACAAATGAGAAGAGGGAAAGTCTCCTCTTTTCATTTGTGCACCGATGGTGGCAGGGTGAGAGGTGTGGTGTGTGCTCTGATGTCACCGATGCCCAGCTGATGCCCATCAGCTGGGCATCCATCGGTGCCCAGAGTTCATGCTCCACATTTCTCAGGTTAGTTACACCACCCCAAGCAGGGTGTTCTGGAGAGTAGAATTACATAATAAGATGTCGGCAAGTATAGATTTACAATAGATTGACTATTGGTTGCTATGGCAACGCTTCTCTATTCTATTTTAGAACCTTTAAAAGATACTCCCTAGATTTTACCTATATATTAAATATACATTTCTATATAGGGTGAAAACCAGTGCCAGTACCTATAGCATACGTTAGACAGAGCCTCAAAAAGGGCAGGTGTATAGGAGTCTGGTGGGTTGTGTGCATTTGTGTCTATAGACAGGATTTCTAACAAGAGGGTTGTATTGTATTCTCTCACTCACCCATCATGAGGACAATCTTCATTCCCAGGCAAGTGACCCAACCTGAAATACCTGCAGGACTGGTCAGGATGGGGAGTCCAATGGAACACAAAGGATTTCTGAGTCTGATCTGTCAACTACACATCCCCCTCACATCTAAGAAAAACACCTTAGCAACACATTAAGGGTACATCCAACATGACCTTTTGTATTATTTACTTGTTGCTGGTGTTAGCATAGGTCACATAAGTAAGAGCCCCTTATTGCCTGGCATGGTCACTCAGGCCTTTTGTTTTGTACCTGGGGTTACAACAATGGTAGAGGGTGAGACCTCTGCTGGAGGCAGGACAGAAGCGATTTTCATGTCATGCGATGGGGATTTGCTGTAGACACAACTGCAATAATTTCCTTACGTGCTACAATTTGGAAGAAGCAAAAAAATATATAGTACAAGTACAGTATAAAAATTATTAGGAAACCAATCAATTATTGCTAATATGTTAATTACTCAAAAACATTATTTCAGATACAGTGGGGTGATTTATTAAGTATCATTTCCTTCCTAGTGGTGCAACTTGTACTGTCAAGCTGTAAAACTAAGATTAAATAGGGAGTCTCTAAAACGCTCTGTTCCTTCATCTCATTCCAGTGATCTTGTTCTGCAGAATCTGATTTATAACCTGCAGGCTCAGAATGTGGCTGATCCAGTGCTGTACTTACACTTTTTTTTTAGGTGTGAGTGTAGACCTGAGCAATACCATGCTGAACTACAAGGGGAGGCACATTCATATTGTGAATGCAGAATTAAAATTAAGAGGTGAAGTTTCTTAGCTCAACTCTATTTTATAGCTTTAATATAAAGCTATGCAGTATTTTGAGTCCTATGTACTAAAGTAAAATAAGTTCTATTTGCCATCGTGCATCTATGCTTTACTGAATGGTAATTTTCTAATCCAACCCTCTACTATTAAACAAAGTAACTGGCATTTGCCACATGGGATGTATAGTACCACAGGGTGATTAGTGGCCTAATAGAATTATAGTAAAATAAACTTTAGTGACATATCTCTGTACTAGAAATCAGTGTTCTCTTATTCATACACATTTTGCTGATACCTACAACTGGCAGCCTCAGATTGATTGCTGTGCATAATCAGCCCTGGCCTATGTTTATATTACTGCACATTTATAGTCACTGGATATACATTTGAAGACAGCTTATTCCCTTTGTTTGTATGTAACGCTGCATTCAGACATGCAGTATTATTTACACACATGGATCTTCAATGTCAGACCCTCCAACATGACCCATTCCATTAGGTACTAATTAATACGCTCCTGAGCTTCCAACTGTCAGTCACCTGGTTTAAATTAATTAACTGATATTTAAAAAACAATATTAGAGTTGAGAGGTGATGTTTCCTATCCCAAGTCTAAATAACAGTGTGATAGTAAAGCTGCTCAGTATCTGTGTGCATTAAGCAATTCAAAGATATATCCCATGAAAAAAATACAATTAACTTGACTCACCTGCAATCAGCATGGTTTAGCCCAGGAGTGTCTTTGCTCTCTTATTTTAAGCACCTTCTTATTTCTGAATCAGGCCCAGTGTTCTCTTATTTATACACACTTTGCTGATACCTACAACTGGCAGCATCAGATTGATTACTGTGCATAATCAGCCCTGGCCTATGTTTATATTACTGCACATTTATAGTCGCTGGATATACATTTGAAGACAGCTTATTCCCTTTGTTTGTATGTAACGCTGCATTCAGACATGCAGTATTGTTTACACACATGGATCTTCAATGTCAGACCCTCCAACATGACCGATTCCATTAGGTACTTATAAATCCGCTCCTGAGCTTCCAACTGTCAGTCACCTGGTTTAAATTCATTAACTGATATTTAAAAAAGAATTTGCCTCTTCAACAAAGGAGGTTACCACAGTAACAGTTGGAAACTGAGGAGCAGAGTGTTTTGTACCTAATGGAATGGGTCATGTTGGAGGGTATGCTATGTTTAAAGTTAATATTCACCCTTAATTTCTTTATGATAAATACTTTGGAGATATGTATTTAGGCAAAAAGTCTGTTATTTGTGACCGCAGAGGAATTTAAGCACCTCTGCAAGAAGGAAAACCGAACTGTAACCAAATTACCCATGATCCATTAACAGCACCCCCTATGAAGTGGGTGTCTGGGGTGTTTCCCCTGTAGAACACCTCTATTTGTTCATAGCTTGTCACTGATTTTTATTTTAATATGCATGTAAATTTCCTCGTTAAGAAGCGAGCAGCACTTTCTCAGTTTTCACTATGCAGCATGTGGAATTCCTATGACACTTTTTGTATGACTTGGATGTTGCTGTTCCTGTTGGTGCACCTCCATTCTATTTTGCAGAGTGATTATTGCCATCAGGTAAAGATGTGGAGAGAATGCATTTCCTTGGTTTTCCTATCTCTAGGGAGGGCGTGTGACCATTTCCCTTCTGCAATTTTACACCAGATCAGAAATGATGGGGATCAGGTGTTAACCTCAGGGCCAGATTAACAATGGGGCTAATGGGACTACAGACCCAGGTCCCCATCTGAAAATAGGCCCCACACACACTGCAGATCTCCAGGCCTTCCACTGCCGTGCATAAGGATGAATGTCAGGAACTATATAGTGCGGACCCTTGATCATTTTCAGCCCCCACATGGCCCTCAATCCGGCCCTGGTTAACTAATATTTTATATCTCCATGCTGACTTCAGATGAGAAGCACAAAAAAAATAATAAAACAGTTAATACCTATACATCCTCATATCCCTATCGTTCTATTATTATAAACCATAAATAAGCCTAAACTGAGCAGTACTTTTGGAAATAAATGTATATTTCATTGTATAATATGTTGCCATAATATAAATGTGAATTAGGCTATTTACACAGAGCGCCCTTTCATTCTCCACCTCTGTGTACAGAGATGTGCATTACTGAACACTGAACAATGGCCATCGCTGGGTGTAATTTGCAATGTTTCCGCCTTAGTAAACAGTGATCAATATCAAAGCATAGTGGGATATAGTGGGAGGAGAGCAGCACTGTGCAGAGGTGTGCAATTGGTTACCAGGAGGAGCTGTGTGACACTATGGATTGTTTAACTTCCCTCCCTACAGCTCAGGTGAGGTAGTTGTAGAATCACATTTAAATCTTGGCTCTAAACTTGCAGCACCTGAGCTATGCCCTAAGTGATAATCCAGTGATTGTTAGATGGCTGTACCATTACATAACTGTGCCAATGGTGAGTATTGATACCCATCACAAAAAAACTGAGAGTTTAATGTACATCAATGCATATAGGTTTATTGCAGTATCCTGGGTGGATGTGTGTGTGTGACATCAATGCATATAGGTTTATTGCAGTATCCTGGGTTTGTGTGTGTGTGTGTATACTGCATAATAGTATATAGCTCTAGTGGGTGTAACGTTTGTCCTTTTTTTTTTTGTGTTTTTAGGTTTGTTTGTTATTTAATTATTGAATGCTTTTGGTAAGTGTTCTTGAAATAAGCTTGTATTAAGTCATTGCAATGATTACATAATGATTGTATGTGTCTGCAGTTTATCTATCAATCATTTTAGCAATTGTTCCTTTTTTATTTTTCCTTCAAAACTACCCTCATCCCTTATGAGCCCCTATGGGTGGATAATGTGTACGTGTGTCCCTGTGGTCTGGACTTCTGTAGATGGTTAGAAATGTCTTGTGCAGCAGGGAGTTGTTGGCTGACCTCTGTGTCTTTTTACAATTGTTGGATTTCCGCAGCTCCTGGTCACTTGGATATGTTTAAACTTGGATTATCCACATTCCAATTGTGCAGAGTGGAGAGCGACAAATCTCTAAGATTCCAAATAAAAGGATCCACGTTGTTTTACAGTGTTATATTTTTTATTTTATTTTTTTGTTAACCAAAGCCATTGACCCTTATGGCTAATTACAAAATAAAAGGAATAAAACAACCATGTTTCACCCTTGGTGTGGTAGCAGATGCCAGACAGTATCTTAGTACAGTAATTGGTAGAACAAAATCCTCTGCTCTAGCTATCCAGATGACATCGGCATATCATGTGCTAAAATTGTCCACTTGTTTGCATGCAAAAAAATTAAATAATATGGATGTGTATAGGCAGAGGCTGTGAGGTGTAATCAGCACCTAAATATTTTAGCTTTAAGATGGAAAAAAAAAATTGTATTCGTATTATCAAAAAAAAGAATCGCTATAGTGTAGTGTGTTACAACAAATGTGCCTAAAATTGAGTTAATTCTTAAATTTAATGCTTGTAACATGTGCAGAGCTGTGTTTCAACTGAAAATTGGGTCCTTTAATGATAAAAGATCTCCTCTGTCTTATACTTACGCCAGCACTGAGCTAGGGGAGGGGGAGGCAGAAGAAAACCTGGAAACGCAGGGAATCCGGGCTGTTCCTTTGCACACAGCAGCACTAAACGCCAACTTTCTCATTTAAATATAGGGGACATTAAAATTAGGAAAGAAGAGTTTGTCATGTTAATAGGCGCAGTGGCTATCAGACGCTTCTGTGAAAATCTAACTTCATGTCGGGGATGGCGAAAGGCATAGGAGCAGGTCGTTTTCAATGGGGGAAATGGTCATATTCTTAAAACAAACCGTGATCTACACATGTGAAAAATATTAAAGATGTTAAAATGAATAACCATGTAAAATTGTTTGGTTTTTTTTAATCACAAGTTTCTCATTTTTATTTTCAATAATGGCACTATAATAACTCATAAAAAAACATAAGTACTTACAGGTCCTTCCTGGGTTGATGTCAGATTTGTTATAACCTATAACGCTTGTTTTAGATGCCTACTGGTATGGTATAACAAATGAGCTCTTTATTGGGAATGGTCTATGTACTCTGTCACTTTGGTGATCTAGATGATGGGGCTGATTCAGAGTTGCACTTCCACCCTTTTTTAGGTGCAGGTGTAGACCTGAGCAATACCATGTTGAATTGCAAGGGGGAGGCAGATTTAAATTGTAAAACCACAATTAAAATTAGGAGGTGAAGGTGCATAAAACTATGCAGTATCTTAGTTTTATGTGTGAAAGTAAAGTATTTTCCCTGCATGCAATTTCTTTTTAAATTAATTAGCACCCCTTACTTTGAAAAAAATGGTTTAGCCGAGCTGTACACCAAAAAAAAAGGTGTAAGTGCATCTCTGAATCAACCCCGATCTTTTTAATTGTCTATAGTCCATAAGTAACAGGTATTTGTCTTCATTTCCTGTTCTATTTAACAAAGACCCTGCTAATTCTAAAAGCCATATCTCAGATGACCAATTGCTCATACCATGTGTACAAACCCATCTGAATGGAATATAGTATTCTGAATGGACCAGAGCCATTATACTGATTTGTGTTTGTTTGGTTTACAGGTCACAACATCTATAGTTTAAAGGAGGGGAGTCTTGGGGATCAGGCAGTGGGGAAGGGAGTCTTGGGGATCAGGCAGTGGGGAAGGGAGTCATGGGAGAGTTAGGATAAGGGTTAGGGATGGATAAATACTTAACGGTTGCTGTTGTAACTTCATCCTGGGAATGATCGTTTGCTTTTCCTCGGCAAGACAGAAGCAATCTGAGACCCAGTTCAAAACTGGCTGGTGTAAGTGCAGACCCATACACAAGCATAGTGGGAGGGGGCCATATTCAAATCGTGCAGTAAGGGCTTTAAGTCCTTGCATATGACTCTTAATTATGCACTAGCTCCATTTTCCGTGGAGCCGTTAAGTAAAATACAAGGTAGGGTCTATCCCCTTGCACATGCAGACCTTGGGATCGCATGGCGATCTGCTAACATATATCGGCCTAAGAGCTGATTCCTCCTCATACCCCTGTATTGCACAATGAGGACAATCTTAATGTATACTCTAGATGAGGGGTTATCAACCTGTTTTGGAGGAGTACTAGTTGGCCACTATGGATTCATGTCAAATACCACTTTGCGTGTCCTATAGACACATAATTTTTAGGGTTTTTGCAGATATAAGGTGCAGTTTCTACATATTCCATTTAGCCCACAAGATATATTATTAATTATGTCCTCGGCCACTTGGTATTGTACTTTCTTACAATCTTGCCCAGATGCCCTGAGTAGCACCTGACATTGATCCAAGTACCATCTGTGGTGGTCCTACCACTGGTTGAGAACTCCTGCTCTAGACAATATATAGACACTGGATCTAGACCTCCATATGTTGAGCTTCTTGCATAAGTAAGCCTAACTGTAACATCTGTGCATGCACGTGCCAGATGTTACGCTGTGGATCTACTGGCGTTCCGTATGCTAGGAGATCCAGATGGCAGGGCTGCCCATCCCCTGCCATTTGCCAAAACTCTGCAGGGGAGGAGCATTTACATGTTACATTATGGACTGGCTTAGAGACTTTATTGTGGATCAGCAGTCATATGGACAGTTAAGCCGCATGGGCTGACTTAAGGTTGGTCTATGGCAGAGGAAGTTCTACAAAGTCTGTACGTCATGTGTATGGTGATTAGGATCCAGCCCCATGTTTTCAGTGTGAAAGCTTTGGTTATGATGCACACAATGCTGTGTGCTGACACCAGGGCCGTATCCAAGGGTGTGCAAGAGGGGCATTTGCCCAGAGCTCAAGGTGTGGCTTGTTGAGTTAATCGTTTATGCTTGGGGCTAAATTGTTTATTAGTCCAGGGCTAGAAGGTACCACTTATCCTAATATTTCCTAACACAACTCTGGCTAACACCTTTCCTGCTTTCTCCACAGGGACTCTGGTTACACTCTCCTGCTCTACAGGCCAGGTGGTCTGCCAGATCCTAAGTGACTCCATTTCTATTTACCAAAACCTGACTCTAGACACGAGCTGGACCTCTACAGCAAAGACCAACTACAATTTCCTCATCGGGGTGGCTCTGGCTGTGTTCTCCAGCGTCCTCATTGGCAGCAGCGTTATACTGAAGAAGAAGGGACTCCTGCGTCTGTCTGGACAGGGAAGGACACGTGCAGGTAGGAAAGATCGCCCTCTACTGCTAAGAAGTGTGAACTGCGATGTGGACAATCCTGACTTTCGTTGCATTATTATGTATCTTAGGTGCTGGGGGACATGGCTACCTGAAAGACTGGCTGTGGTGGGCTGGCCTTCTAACAAGTGAGCTTAAAATAACAAAAAAATTCTGTTTTATAAAGTGTTCTCTATCCCTTTCCTGACTAAAGTTTCATCTCCTTCTGTCATTGCAGTGGGTGGCGGGGAAGGTGCAAATTTTGCTGCTTATGCATTTGCACCAGCGACGATCGTCACACCACTGGGGGCACTCAGTGTCCTCATCAGGTAATGTCCACCTTGGAGGATGAACCTTCTCACCAAATAAATGGTTTAACTTTATAACAAACACTAACATATAATCATGATTTATATCTAGTTAATGGGTTTTAATTTGGTTCTATCAGAGTGAGATTTGGGTGTTTCCTACATCAGAATGCAAGTATAATATAGATCTAGTACTCTTGAAATGATAGCAAGAATCTGATTGGACAACTCCTCCCCTCCTTTCTTTAGGAGGTGCACTATCTAATTGTAACTTATTCTGAAGTGATGGAGCTACACTCATCATTTACACTGTGTTGGCTTCCCTAGATCTACTTTACTATATCTACCTTACTACACAACATCTGGCTCTCAATGAACGTTGGAGCTTTACTGAGCTGTAAATAGGCACTTTCCCTATATTCAACAAGGTTTTCTGTCTAGGAACACTAATATAGGTGTAATTTACAATTGGGATTAATTTTCATTCACTGCAGTTTACTACCATGAAAATATTACAGCGACTATATGCAATTAGTGTAATCTCATTATTGAGTAGTCATGACCCCGATGACAAATCAGAAATATAGCTGTAATAATTAGTATTTAAACCTGGGCTGCATCGTGGAGGGGGTTTGGGGGTGTGGAATTTGAGGTGTAAGCTACTGTATTGTAGCCCCACTCAAATAGGAAATACAGTCGTCCAATATTTGTGTGTTTAAAATAAAGGAATTAATCTGTAGAATTCACATTGCAATATAGATTGTCCAGGAATTTTTACTTTTTTCTTATGTCTTTTGAAATGTGAAGTCTAGTGTGTTCATCATCATCTAAATTCATAATAAATCCTGTTGTATGCATTGCTTGTTTTAAATAAGCTTTAATCCAATGTAAATACTTCTGTTCCCTTCATAGTGCTGTGATGTCCTCTTATCTGCTGGGTGAGCGCCTGAACATCCTGGGGAAATTGGGGTGTGCCCTCAGTGTTTTGGGGAGCACTGTGCTGGTAATCCACGCCCCTGAGGAGCAGGAAGTAACCACTATAGAAGACATGACTTCAAAGTTAAAAGATCCAGGTATGAGGGTGCACTTGCAGAAGAGAAACAAGGGTAATGCCTGTGTATTTCTAGTCTGTACAGATTAGTGGTGCAGAGATGGATAGATAGAGCTACCTGGATGCTCCATCTTAAATAAAAGAATATTTTTGAATTGTACAGTACTACAACTTGCTGGTAGTTCTGCTGAAGATCACGCTACAAAAGGCATCAGAGAAACAAAATTCCCTCAGTGCAAAAAAACATCATTAAAAGACCTGAGGTTGTTAAGTGATGCAGACCTGACAGCAATATCTAGTGTTTAATACCATTAGCTGGACTTTATAGTTATACTGACTTTAATAGGGTATATTTACAGCTGTATGCTGCCTACATAAGACGTAGAACAAATTACTGAAGCCTTTTGAAGTTTGTGTGTGTGTGGATCTATAGGTGAATTGCACACGTATGTACAAACACATATTGCTCAAATCTTTAAATTGGACCCATACTATACAATGATTGGACTTGATCTGCCAAATTATTATTGTATGTTATGGACCAATTTTTCCGAATGCAGACAAAATCGTCCAAAAAGCCTCTGACTTCATCATCTGATTGTTCAGTCTTCACTATTTGAATTGGTGGAAGAGAGATGACTCCTGACTTTACTAGGGTATATTTACAGGTGTATGCTGCCTACATAAGACATAGAACAAATTACTGAAGCCTTTTGAAGTTTGTGTGTGTGTGGATCTATAGGTGAATTGCACACATGTATGTACAAACATATATTGCTCAAATCTTTAAATTGGACCCACACTATACAATGATTGGACTTGATCTGCCAAATTATTATTGTATGTTATGGACCAATTGATCATCAACTAATTGTTCAGTCTTCACTATTTGAATTGGTGGAAGAGAGATGGCCCTGATTATCAGTATGTGTGTGTGTGTGGTCATATTGTGATGTTCTTGAGTGATTGGAGCATTGTCAGTGGCTGAGAACACAAGCATGTGGCGAGCTTTACTTTTTAATAGCTGTCATTTGTCCACTATATATTTACAGTTTCAGAATTTCTTCTAGGGCCTATAATCTTAGCGGCTCTTTCAGCCTCAAATCTACATAAATGGTCCTGTTATAGTGGTTGGGGAATGTTCTATTTGAGTGACCTTCCACATGAAATGACTGCTAGATCTGTTCAGTATTGTAATTTGGGCTTTTTTCTATGTAATCCGCAGGTTTCATTATCTACATCAGCGTTCTGCTCCTCTGCTGTCTTCTCCTCATCTTTGTTCTCTCACCCCGTTATGGACACTCAAACATCCTTGTGTACCTGGCAATTTGTTCTCTCTTGGGTGCCTTCTCTGTATCTTCTGTCAAAGGCTTGGGTATAGCGGTAAAGGGCCTTTTAAGCGGCCTTCCCATAGTCCAGCATCCTCTGCCCTGGGTGCTTATACCAATCCTCATTGTATCTGTCGTTACCCAAGTTAACTACCTCAACAAGTCACTGGATGTGTTCAATACATCACTGGTCTTCCCAATTTACTATGTCCTGTTCACAACAGTTGTCATAACCACGTCTCTCATCCTCTTTAAGGAATGGGTGTCTATGTCTCCTCAGGATGGAGTAGGGGCAGTCTGTGGATTCCTTATCATCATCCTGGGTGTCTTTATGCTTCATGCTTTTAATAACCTTGATATCAGCCTCAAAAGTCTTCAAGAACAACTGCAAAATGCAGCACCTCTTCCAACAGAGCAAAAAGCCAAAAAGGAGGACAAGATAACTTTAGTAGACAACATGGAGACTGAGATCACAGGGTCTATTCCCAAAGTATTTGTTATTTACACCTAACATGTACTGTTCTTTGATGGTGGTGAGTACGCTGTTCTAAAACTCCATAAAGACAAAAGATAATCAGAAACGATGACCTACCATGGGACAAGAAACCAAGCTTTGACTATCTATGGGAGGAGCTTTCTGGGAGAAGTGTTAAATATAGATCAACCCTCTATTACCCCAACTGGCTAATGATGATTAGGATAAAGCATTAGAATTCTATGCGACTTGGAATTGTTTGTCTAGACGTGATTGGACGGTTATTCAATGGTTCAAAGTGAATTTCTCCGGGGTAGGCAAACATGTCTCGCTGATAGTTCTTGTTTATCCCTTTCTTGCCCTGTACTAGGCAAGCATGAAAAAGCAAACCAGGCTGACACTTCCTATAGCTTATTTATTTTTGTAGACTGTTATCATCTAATATATGAATATTTTAAGATTTTTCTTGTTCAATATGTTTTAGAATCCTTATTTTAATGTGTATTTTGCAGGAGGTATGTTACTTTTATGAGAGAGACGTCAGAACCAGTATTGACTTGTCAAAGTGTTTAAAAGGAAAATAAAAACTAGATAATTTTTAATACATTTTTTAAAGTGTATTTAAGTAACATGGATGGGAGTATTGCTGGAACTCTGCCCCCTTGTGGTAGATCTGATGTACTTGGTAAAATGCTTTAGCGTTTGATATGTTTAAGTTATGAAAAACAGTACCTCAGTTTGTCAATATAATATCCTTGTGTTTGAATAGATAAAGAAATAAAAAAAAAAACTTCTAAAACTGGAGATGGACGATTTTATGAACACTAGATGTAAAAATAACAAAACATTACTTACCAAAAATGAACTGACTACTAGAAAAAGAAAGTGTTTCACCAAGAAGCTTGTTAAGTGCCTATACCCTTTTGATTGTCTAGGAGTTTTAAAGTATATAATGCTAAAAAATATACACCCTGCATGGATACAGACATGTATTGGCCTTTTGAGGAAAAACTGGGGAATGTATAACGATAGGTACAGCGCTATACTAAATACTAAAAAGATTCTAGGTAGGTTCTGATGACACATAAACAGATGGCAACCTTGTGTCTAATAAAATCCATTTAAATTATACACAATAATTATTAAAAATAAACATGAATCTGCAACAGTAGAATAAATGTTTTGATAATATCAGGGTTAGATGGGAAATAACCCAATATAGATAAACAGGGTAGTTCAAATATTGTGTGCACTAATATAGAGGAGTCCTAGGTTTAGTAGGTTTATGGTGCGTGTGCTATTCTAATAATTGTAGCTCCATAAGCAGCGGGAGGGCAGCAAATAAAGATGATAATATTGGTAAATTCCACAAGCATCCAAAATGACAACCAGCAATGTTACCCAGTCCTGGGAGATGTAGCGTGGAGCCGTGTCCTAAGGTAGCTGTTGGAGTTCAGAGACCACATTCCGTAATCAGACACACCGGGAGACCACCCCGTGTGTGATGTGGTAATCGTTAGCCGCTGCTGTCCCATTTGAAAAGACTCCGTGAGTCAATAGGCAAGTTATGCACCACCTTCAACTGGACTCCTAATAGTGCCTCCAGATCAACCCTCAGTATGGATATACTGCCACTGATTGCATGTGTGGATATGTGAACTAAAGAGGGTAGTTCACAATATTTGAACTACCCTCTTTATCTATATTGGGTTATTTCCCATCTAACCCTGATATTATCGAAACATTTATTCTACTGTTGCAGATTCATGTTTATTTTTAATAATTATTGTGTATAATTAAAATTAAAAATTTTATTAGATACAAGGTTGCCATTTGTTTGTGTCATCAGAACCTACCTATTTAGTATAGCGCTGCACCTATCTCTACACATTTTTCTTTAAGGGAGACCAGCAAAATCTCCCATACAGCTGCTTATTCCATTAAGCACCTTAAGAGGATTTCTTCTCTTTTTATAAGACTGGGGAATGGAAAAGTTTTTCACATCATTACTGTTCCGGCTGATTTCTAGGCCCATGTGGGTCCCGGTTGTGAACGGCTCTATTTCGATAGGGCAGTTAGCTCCCAGCCAGTTCGGAACTGGCTGGGCAAACGATTGCTTATGGAACGGGTTGGGGAACAGCGCTGCCTTAAAACAACACCCTCAAGGATGCAGCCACTCAAAATACTGAAAGGGGATACCCCAACCCCATGTATGAACAGGAATATAAAGAAAATGGTATTGGGTGCTTCCCTTGGGTGTGTACACACAAATAAACAACCTTTAATTAAATGTATAAAAAACCAAATACAATCTGATACTTTGTGATACTGTGTGTGCTCACCTTCACCACAGACATGCATCAAGCCAACAAAATGTCAAATGCTTATTGTATAAGCCAGCAATATTAGCTCAGTCTATAGTGGCTCATACAGCCAATAGATACGTGACAAGTCCCAAAAAAGGATGTCCTTGTTCAGACGTCTGGGAATAGGTAGATGGTTATAACACAACACGTGTTTAAACAAACTGTTCGGAGCACTGTATACAGTGAGTATGCTTTATCGAGGCACCGTTTGTTACCTGGAGACGCAGGAGTGAACACTCTGGTTGCAGGCGTGGTGCTTCCTTGTTCCACCTCAGGTCTTGGTACCCTTGCTTATTGGGACACTGTAATGATCAGGTGCGGATGCTTCCTCCAGGTTAGCCTAAGCAAGATGCGGTCCTCGTTCCCTTGTTGCTAGGGACTCTAAAGGCGACTGTTTGTCGGTTCCTCCGTAGTCTGTGTAGACAGTTCCTTAAAGAGGTCTTGGCTCTCTGTACCCAGCGTCGCTAATGTGCACGACAGGAAAATAAATCTTTGGTTCACAAGTCACTCTGTAAGAAGTGTATGAAGAGATTTCTTTAAAGTGCAGCAGTTAAGAACACTGCTACTTCCAAGCCTATGCGTTTCGCCCTTAAGCAGGGCTTCTTCAGGGATGCAAGAATATGAGACGTTTGTGTGTAGAAATATAACACGGAGGTTACTGACCCGTGGTTCTAGTGGTAAATTTAAAGACAGTCAGTCAATCATCATTAGGAGCTCACTTCCTAATTGGTGTGCTCCTGGTCAGTGCCTGAGCAGGTTTTTTTTTGCAGAAATGTCCTAATAAAGGAAACCTAATGTCCCCATTCCTTGTAACATATTGTGCAAACAGTTACACAGAAATCTAAAAAAACAAACACATACCAGTATATGTAATAAATAGCAGCAATGAGAGAAAAGTAATTAATGGTAATAGGCCAGGGGGGGAAGGGGTTTTGGTGTAAAAGTAACTTAAGGCAGAGATGAATTATTATTGGAAAAGAAAGGTCCCTTATGGTGCATACACACTAAGCAATTATCTGTCAGATTATCTGAAAGCTCTGGCTGTTGGAATGAAAATGTGGTAATGAATGAGAACAACTGACAATACTATTTGCTCTCATCCACTACCAGATTTCCATTTCAACTGCTGGATCTTTCCGATATCTGCCAGATAATTGTATAGTGTGTGTGCACCGTAAGTCGAAGTCCAAATTTAAACCCTTGGGGTCCATAGTATCCATGGTGTAAATCCAATTAGTTTCTTCTCTTGCTTCTTGGCCAGATAATTTCCCCCTGACCAGCATTTGGTCACTTTTTTTTAATGTTCATAAATTTCTAACCCGATGGAACCAAGACCTCTTTATCTAAGGAACGGTCTACACAGACCACGGAGGGACCAACAAGCTGTTCCCTTTAGAGTCCCTAGCAACAAGGGAACGAGGACCGCGACTTGCTAGGCTAACCCGGAGGAAGCATCCGCACCCGCAGCTGATCATCACAGTGTCCCAGGAAGCAAGGTTACCAAGACCAGCCGTGGAACGAGGAAGCACCGCGCCTGCAACCAGAGTGTACACTTCTGCGTCTCCAGGTAACTAACGGTGCCTCGATAAAGGTATACACAGGTCCACACTGTATACAGTGCTCTGAACAGTTTATTTAAACACGTGTTGTGGTATAACCATCTACCTCCCAGACGTCTGAATAAGGACATCCTTTTTTTGGGACTGGTCATGTATCTATTGGCTATATGAACCACTATAGACTGATCTATTATTGCTGGCTTATACAATCAAGCATTTGACATTTTGTTGGCTTGATGCATATGCGTGGTGAAGGTGAGCGCACACTCCCCGCTCACAAAGTATCAGATTGTATCTGTTTTTTTTTTATACATATAAAGGTTGTTTATGTGTGTACACACCCAAGGGAAGCGCCCAATACTGTTTTCTTTATAAACGATTGCTTATGCCTAGAAAAGGCATAGCGATCAAACCCTGGAGCACTGAACACAAGTAATTATGCTATCCCTAACCCTAAGTCTCTCGCCCCCCGCAGCCTAACCCTAAGTCCCCGGAGAGGGTTACTCACCTCTGCAGTGGTCCAGTGTCGGCACTTTCAAAAATGAACGGGTGAGTATACTCAGCCAATCATTAAAACAAGAAACATTCTAAAACTGCTGTCATTCAAAAAAACTTTCGGCTGTCCCTACCTCGTAATGAAGACATGGGTGCGGGGGCTCACAGTGATGCTCTCAGTATTTTGCTGGGAAACTCTTTCCAGAATTCTAATTATGTATCTAACACTACTTGTGGCGCATGTACACACACACGCTACAGTTTTATGATCTATTCTCTATATATCGTTTACAATGGACTGTAAATCCTGATGAGTTTGCCAATTCATGTGTACACACTGACATGATTTTACCCTTCAATCTGTTTTTTTTTTTTTTATCGTCCATAACATCTACATAAACAATCATGACCTTCTAGATGTAAATACGCACACCCACTCCTGGGGGAACTAGCTGCAGAATCATTGAACAGATGGCTATGAGAGCGTGCAGGCTTCAGCATTGGAAGGACATTGTTACATAAAACCATGAGATGCAATGTGCTTTGGAGTAATAGAACATGATTGTGGAAGCACCTGCACTAATATAATATCCTGCCAAATAGTCATTTATTGTGTGATGTGTGCACTAATTGGGTGAAAATCATGTAAGATGTACCAACCTATGTTTGGAAAGTGGTTCAGTAGGAATACAGTCAAACTACTAATTAAAAAAATATATATAGGATAATAAAGTTTATATACAGAGAAAAAAAGACTATTAAAAGTTAGACATGGAACAGCTGATGTCCCCTCTTTGAGCTGGGATTTACCAGCATCCTTGATCTTGCAGGGAAAGTTACATAGTAACTGGAAAAATCCAGCTTTTACAATACCACAATAAAACACTTACTCAATGAGACAAACCTAGAAAAAAAGCTCTTTATTCTAAAAGACAACCTTAAATAATTTACATAAGTAAAATGATTTGGATCAGTGAAACTAAAACTGTCTTTTAGTCCATACTGCTGTAAACATATCCCAAGTACAGACACTGACTGTCGTGCCGTTCCTCCAATCAGCTTTCGCTAGAAAGTATATCCGGATGCGCCTCCCAAAACTTGTCACCAATGACATCACAGTGCGAAACGACAGTCTGGCTGCGCAGACGAGACACCTCCACTTCTTTCTCCTCTGCATCGGGCAACTTTATTACTTTTTTACTGACCTCATTTACCTAAACAATAGAAAAGTAAATGAGCGTTAGTTTAAGCCAGTAAAGCCCCGAACCTGGCAACTACAATACAGCAAAGAAAAAAAACGGATTCGCAAAAGTACGCGCCTAAGTTGCAAGTCAACTCCCAGGACACTGCACTCGTCCTTGCAGATCATGGGTGACTTCCGCTTCCATAGGGCTTCCTTAACTCTCTGTGCGTATCTTTGTTCAGATTTTGCTGAAGTACAAGCAGACTTTACAAACCCGCCCATACTGCCCTATATAAATGCCTCTCCCCCCACCCAATTTTCTTAACTTCCTACTTACGGAGTATTGGTGCGCCCTTTCTTCCAAATCTCATTAGACAGAGTTGTACTCAGTGTTTAACGGGTTTCCTTGCGTAACATCTGGATCGCACATGCGCAAAATGCAAAAAAAAAACGCCAAGCTACGCACTTGGGCTGCGTATATTTAAGTAAATTATTAAGTGTGATCTAGAGCCATAGGATCGGATTCAGAGCTCCGTGCGACTTATGTTGTTTCATTATTTCAGAACGGAGTTGCCAAATCCCTTATCTTACACTTCAAACGCCTTCTGTTAAATAAGAATGACTTCCAGATTCTTGACATCTGTGCCCAAACACGCTTACCTTTTTCCATATTATGACAGATCCTTTCCTGAACAGAAGCGGCTCATTGTTGTAGTTGATGTTGAACTCTGAAAACAGTATTTCGTTCTTATCAGCAGCGAGAGTGCCCTAGAAAACAACAAAAACCAGAACACTTGAAAACCTAGAAAAATCCTATTTGCATTAACCCATAAACTGATCGGGGCTACTGGGGGGTTGGAGGCACATGATGGGGAATACAGGGGGGAAGGGGGGGTTAGAGACATTGTTCCAGATTCACAGTTATGTAGTTTTCGTGTTACGTACGTTGTTTTAAGAATTACGCTATCTACGTTGATTTGTGTAATCTACGTAAAGAAATGGTACATAGATAGTGTAAATAAGCTACTACGCATGCGTAGTAGCTCAATTCTTAATACAACTTACGTAAGAAGAAGACTACGTAACTGTGAATCCGGAACATTATGAGGGCTACTTGGGGGCTGGAGGCACATGATGGGGGATCCTGGGGAGTTGCAAAGACAAAATGGGGAATACTGGGGGGCTGGAGACTTATGATGGCAGATACTGGAGAGGCTGGAGACACATGATGGGGAA
>WWET01000771.1:382654-411235 GCA_011038615.1 Limnodynastes dumerilii | reverse complement strand
CTGGTAACGCTGTGAGAATCTGAGCAGAGACTCCGGGAGAATAGGGTGCTCTCCCGGGAGTCCGGGAGGTCTCCCCGGATTCCGGGAGTCTCCCGGACGTTCCGGGAGAGTCGGCAACCCTGTTATATGTCCGGTAGTATGAATACGGGTCAATATGCAGAGTATATTAATAAATATTGCTGAAGATTTATTAATTAACAATACAGTGTTTTTCTGGCATTCTCTCCTAGCCAGTGCTCTCCTCCCTTCCTTTCTGTCTGGTGCTCTCCCCGCCTCCTCTCCTGACCATTGCTCTCCTCGCTTCCTCTCCTGGCTGGTGCTCTCCTCATCTCCTCTCCTCTCCTCGTCTCCTCTCCTCCTCTCCTGGCTTGTGCTTTCCACGCCCCCTATCATGGATTGTGCTCTCTTTGCCTAATCTCCAGGCCAGTGCTCTCCTCGCCTCCTCTCCTGGCTGGTGCTCTCCTCATCTCCTCTCCTGGCTTGTGCTCTACACGCCCCCTCTCATGGATTGTGCTCTCTTTGCCTAATCTCCAGTCCAGTGCTCTCCTCGTTTCCTCTCCTGGCTGGTGCTCTCCTTGTTTCCTCTCCTGGTTTGTGCTCTCCTTGTCTTCTACCCTGCCAGGGAGGGCTCTCCTCGCCTCCTCTTTTGCCTTGTGCTCTTTTTGCCTGCTCTCCTGGCTGGTGCTTTCCTCGCCTCTGCACCCAGCCCATGATCTCACTGGCTCTGCTGCTGGAAGATATTCTTGCATGTGCACCTGCCGGTGCCTCTCCTCATCTCCACTCCTGTCAATAGATGCAGAGCTTTAATTATTTTACTTTGATAATACTCTATTGCATCCACTCTTGGCCATGCCTCTCCTAGCCTCCATACTAAAATACTTACGTTCCCAGTTCCTGATCTGAATGTTAGGAGATCCACGGTTGTCTGCTGAGACCCATGCCTGTACTCGCATCCAATCCTGGCTGTGCCTCTACTCGCATCCAGTCCTGGCTGTGCCTCTACTCGCATCCATTCCTGGCTGTGCCTTTCATCGCATCCGGTTTTGGCCGTGCCTCTCCTTGCAGCCAGTCCTGGCTGTGCCACTCCTCGCAGCCAGTCCTGTCCATGCCTCTCCTTGCATCCGGTCCTGACTGTGCCTCTCCTCGCAGCCGGTCCTGTCCATGCCTCTCCTCGCATCCGGTTCTGGCCGTGCCTCTCCTCGCAGCCGGTCCTGTCCATGCCTCTCCTCGCATACGGTTCTGGCTTTGCTGATCCTCGCATCTGGTCCTGTCCGTGTTTCTCCTCGCATCTGGTCCTGGCCATGTCTCTTTTCATCCCTGATTATAGAAATGATGTGTTACTTGCAGTACTAAAGAAAAGGAAATAAAATACTTACGTGCCCGGTTCCTGATTTAGATCTTAGGAGACTCTCCGTTCTTTGCTTTTCGTGCCTGGTCTCATGGCCTCTCCTCGCGTTTGCTTCTGGTCGTGCCTCTCCATGCAGCCACTGCTGGCTGTGCCTCTCCTCGCGTTTGCTCCTGGCTGTGCCCCTCCTCACGTTTGCTCCTGGCCGTGCCTCTCTTCGCATTTGCTATTGGCCATGCCTTTCTTCACATTTGCTCCTGGCTGTGTCTCTCCTCATGTTTGGTCCTGGCCATGTCTTTCCTCATGTTTGGTCCTGGCCATGTCTTTCCTCATGTTTGCTCCTGGCCGTGCCTCTCTTCGCATTTTCTCCGAGTCATGACTCTCCTTGCGTTTGCTCCTGGCCATGCCTCTCCTCGCGGCTGCTTCTGGCAGTTCCTCTCCTTGCAGTGGCTCCTGGCCATACCTCTCTTCATGGTCGTGCCTCTCCCAGCATCCCTACTTATGCATTCTCTCCCTGTGTTTTGTGCAGCATGGTCTCCCTTTACAATCTGATGAAAATGAGAAGAATTCATCATTATTTTTAATATTTTAATATACAGATTATAAAATGAATCAAAGGTATAGAATTATTTTTTCCCATGAAATTTTGTGGTCAGGAGCCCTACATGTAGTTTACAATAAAATGGCTAGAGTCTTGTTATATAATATGTCAGGTTTATAATTTACTTTTATATAAATGAAGACTATTATATACTGTTACAAAAAACATTAGGCAAGACCGCCCTGCTTGTAGCAGCTTACTACACAATCTAATAGGGTTAACCTGCATTGCTTTTTCATAGGACTCATTATTTAATTGTCAATAATACATTTCTGTATACTGATGTATATTATCATAGAAAACCAATGGGAGAGAGTAGTAGTTTACAATGTAATGAGATGAGACCCAGATGTGTCCCTATAGTTAGGTCCTCTATTTCCTATGAGTTGTAGAAGTCTTCAGTTGTAAATTGTAAGGATAGATGTGATGATATGAGGGTTTGCTTAATAATTCACTTAGTGATTCATATCATGCCATTTTCTTCCCTAATGGAGAGAAAACGGTCAAAAAAATGCTTGGGATGATAATATTTATACCTAATATTTATTGGACCCAAGCTATCATTATCTCTCTAGTGTGTGGCCTTTCTAAAATTTTCAAACCCTATACCTCCACTCCCTGGCCAGAGTTTCCCAATTTCTCTGACTCTATCTTAATAATAAAGTAGACAGAATATTCTTTTCTACTTAATGAAGGGATAAAATGACAGGAATTTTATGTTATATGAAACACTGAAAGAAAAGGAAATAAAATACTTACATGCCCAGTTTCTGATCTGGGTGTTAGTTGTCTTCTGAGCTCCCACTGACTGCAACTATCTCTTGTCTACACATCAGCCTTTCATTATAATAACTTGTAATGATGTCACAGTTGGCTCAGAATTCCAGCCAGAGGAGGCGTGGCTTGTGTTCAGTCAGAAGAGGCGTGGCTTATGCTCAGCTAGAGGGGGCGTGGTTTATGCTCAGCTAGAGTGGGCATGGCTTGTGCTATGCTGGAGGAGGTATATCTAGTGCTCAGCTACTGGATCAGGTGTTGCCATCCCTTGGCTCTATCTTTAAAATATAAGTCACAGAATTTGTTACATAGATTTGCATATATATGCTAAGCCACCAGTCACTGCAAATGTATGTAACAAATTCTCTGACTTTTATTTTAAAGATAGAATATTATGGTTTGTTGCTGGTTAATTGCAAGAGTGCTGGGGTGCCTTTTCTGTATTTGTGTAAATTCCCTTTGCAGCACAGCACCTACTCTATATTAACTTACACATTGATTTGAGGAACCTCCATTTTGTGTGTCTGTCTGTGTATGTATATATATATATACAGACTCCTAGCGTGTCTGGGATAGTAGCTGACAGGGGGCGCTGTATCAGAGTAGCTGTTTTGGAGACTTGGGGACCTCTGCCGGGGGTGAGCTCTCAATTTAAAAATACATGATATATGACCCAAAGTTAGGACCAAAGAGTTAGGACCAAAACAGAGAAGCCTTGTAAGTGGATGGTGGCTCATCATATATCTGCATATTAACTGGAATGCATTTATCCTATCCAGACTTAAGAGCAGTCGTACTTTTAGCATATGGGCTGGGTTGAATTTGAAAGTGGGCGTTTCCTCTTAATGTACAGTAAAATCATTCCCTAGTAGTCAGGGCACAGTATAGGCATTCCCTCATAATCAGTGTACAGTATAGGCATTCCCTATTAGTCAGTGTACAGTATAGGTGTTCCCTATTAGTCAGTATACAGTATAGGTGTTCCCTCTTTATTTTGTATTTTTAGTTAACATGTTTGTATTTCTGGACTCTGTCAATTTGACATCACCTGGATTGCGAGTTGCAATCCCATTTGAAGTGATTGAGTTAATCACGTGCGTCTGCTCATGGTTGTAGGTTGTGGACACGTTCTGATGGACGGTCCCGCGTGGTGCTTAAGTAGAGCACTGTACCTACGTTGTTGGATTATCATTCGCTGGTTTATGTGTGTTTTGTGCAGTTCTTAAGTTTAATTGAGAATGTAATGTTTATCACCATGATGCTTTGTTATTCATCATTTATGCATTTATTTTCACGTGATTAATTATCTAATATTAACCTGCTTTCTTGGCCCCCATCAGTCATAATTTGGCCTAACCAAATTCTCATCATCTTAATTAATAAAATTTAGTTCCCAACATGGTGGTCTGTGTCGTTACTTGTAGTATAAGTTTAAGTTAAGGTTTAAGTTAAGGGTCACCGTAGTTCACGCCCATCACGCTTGGGACGTTTATATGCATTCCCTATTAGTCAGTGTAAAGCATAGGCATTCCCTCTTAGTCAGTGTACAGTATAGACTTTCCCTATTACTCAGTGTACAGTATAGGCATTTCCTCTTAGTCAGTGTACAGTATAGGCATTCACTATTAGTCAGTGTACTGCATAGACATTCCCTATTAGTCAGTGTACAGTATAGGTGTTCCCTATTAGTCAGTGTACAGTATAGGCATTTCCTCTTAGTCATTGTGCAGTATAAGTATTCCCTCTTAGTCAGTGTACAGTGTAGGCGTTCCCTTTTAGTCAGTGTATAGTATAGGCATTCCCTCTTAGTCAGTGTATAGTATAGGCATTCCCTCTTAGTCAGTGTACAGTATAGGCGTTCCCTCTTAGTCAGTGTATAGTATAGGCATTCCCTCTTAGTCAGTGTACAGTATAGGTGTTCCCTCTTAGTCAGTGTACAGTATAGGCATTCCCTTTTAGTCAGTGTACAGTATAGGTGTTCCCTCTTAGTCAGTGTACATTGTAGGCATTCCCTCTTAGTCAGTGTACAGTATAGGCATTCCCTCTTAGTCAGTGTACAGTATAGGTGTTCCCTCTTAGTCAGTGTACAGTATAGGCATTCCCTTTTAGTCAGTGTACAGTATAGGTGTTCCCTCTTAGTCAGTGTACAGTATAGGCATTCCATATTAGTCAGTGTACAGTATAGGCATTCCATATTAGTCAGTGTATAGTATAGGTGTTCCCTATTAGTCAGTGTACAGTATAGGTGTTCCCTCTTAGTCAATGTATAGTATAGGCATCCCCTCTTAGTCAGTGTACAGTATAGGCATTCCCTCTTAGTCAGTGTACAGTATAGGCATTCCCTCTTAGTCAGTGTATAGTATAGGCATTCCCTCTTAGTCAATGTACAGTATAGAACAATCTAAACATGCATGGTATAAATATAAGGATATTCTAAATGTTAAACTAAATTGAAGGTGACATAGGGTCTAAGGGCTGTATGCAGAGCTTAGGGTAAATTCTGTATTCTAGCCTCCGCTGTGGGGCACTCCCCCTGCTCTTCTATGTGTGGATGGAGGATCCACCACCAGGACCCTACAATTAGTATTACTGTATTGTATGTAAGGTTTAAGCCAGGCACTTACTGTACAATTTAAATGCCTATACCAACCCCACATGCATGTCTGCGGGTGGCTGATATCTGCACGGAACACAATATGGTACTCAGCCCTTACTTGGCAAATTAAATAGTATCTCCTCCCCTCCATCACCGTGCGTATAGAGTACACTCAGAGGTTTGTCACGCTCCAAGTACGGAAGTTCCATGTATAACCGCAGTACTGGATCCAGATGTAATGTATTTTTTATGTCATTAAATAGTAAAGTTACATTTAAACATTATAAATGTATTTTACATTTCATTCCAGCAGCTTAGGTGTGCCGTCTGACTGTGATCTGACACTGTCAGTGTGATAAAGGTCTCCTTAACACACAAGTATTCCCCTACGCTTAGCATTTGACAGCTGGGCTTGTTTCCTTCGGGGAGCAGCTGTTCGTGGTCCAGCATAGAACACTAGATATAGGCACAAATATTTTTCCACTACAAGAATGTTTCTCTTTTCATGTGGTTGGGTGTCAGGGAAGCCTAGCAATCATAAATCACTGGTCTCTTCATTAGACTATTTCAGATGCTATTTTAATGTTACTGTAATTCAGTGTCGCCATGGTGACCCAAAATTGGGACCTGCTATTTGTGATCACATAGGGCCTGATCCAGCGCTACGAAAATTCGCAACGACGGGCGAATGCGAAAATACGCTCGTCGTATCAACCTACACGCCTATATAATTATAGTACTGGAGGTTATATATATATATAAATGTTAATGATACTTTATTACAATTCTTTTCATTATTCTGGACCACACAGTTAAGTTTACAGTACTAATTTCTATATTTTGCATACCTAATTTGGATATTGTGTGTGTCTGCACTATGGAATAAATATATATGCTGCATGGGTCAGTCCAGATCATTTACCTCCTGTTATAGCGATCCTCAAGGCAGAGCCCACACACTAAGAGCAGTTAGTCTTCCAAATTGAGGTAATCCTTATCTTGTGATACTCTGTGGGAAGCTTTAACCCCCATGAAGTGCGCTGGTAGCTACAGCTTGTTATATGTTAGAAACACATTCGGATTAAAACAACCACGAACCCTTTGGCTCTGTCGTAGACATTTGAACCAAGTAAATTCCATACGTTAGCCTCAGCCATGGGGACTAACATGCAGGATTTGAGATCCAGAATTCCGAATGTGCGAGTGGAGAGCAACCCCCTGCACTCCCCTCCCCTTCTGTATGCTGGACGACCTTACTGTGCGATTACCACTCTGTATCCCACCCACTGTAGGTATCTCATACGTATGATGAGGGGATGCAGTTGCTGGTACGATAAGACCATTTTTCACACTGATATAGCTGACGTCTGTATCAGTGTCTGTATCAGTGTCAAAATGATTCACATTACGGTTTTTACTATTTGAAACAGGTACTTATTGAGAATGATCTTATTTCACCAAAATACCCTTTCCCAATACTGAAATGTGCTCTCACCAAGCACCAGCTGGGGGAATGGGCAGCGGCAGCCTGTGGTTGCAGCCTCATAGAAGGGGAAGGTTAGGGCTAGGCTGCGGGACATATAGGGTTAGGGATAAGCTGCAGGACATATAGGGATAGGGTAAGGCTGTAGGACATAGAGGGTTATTAGAAGGGAGGTTTACGATGAGGATTGGAGTTAGAGGAAAATCTTACCTATCGCCATTGGTGCATTTCGATCTTCTCTCGTCGCTGGGTCCGCGCTGTCTTCTTTTGTAGCAGTGACACATCGTACTGACAAATCATGATGGCAAACCATACTCCATGGTGAGTGTGCACCGGGCATAAGTCTGCTATTGCCCTTAATTCTTGATTCAGATTGAAGGTCTGCACCAGGGCCCAAAGTTTGTCTTAAGAATAATGGATCTGATACAGATCCCCGTGTGACTTCTGTGTGCAGGGAGATCTGTAAGTCGGAGCGGGAGAGGGGAGGGCACGCCCCCGGAACTTTCCTCTTTCAGACTGAGTTCTGCCCAGATCCAGCAGATCCATACATAACTACCACTTTACGCCACTGGGCCTTCATTAACATGCCTAATACCGCCTGTAATGTGGGGTTTAGGCATTCGGAAGTGAAGGGCCAGCCCACTTCACGGAACTTCTTCTGTATGGAACCAAGTTCCTCTACGGAAATGGTTATGACACGTAACATCTGGGGTGTGCATGCGCCAATATTACTTGCCAAGGGGACGTACGCAAGTCCCCTTAAGCACCTAAGTCTGTATCAGGCCCAATATCTGTAGCAGTGCCCGACTGTGATCAGAATGGGACGGTATATTGTTCTGAACACTACTTCTTTTGTAAAACTATAACACTGTTGTAAATTACTTGCGTTTAAGTCACACGAGCAGGTCAGCGGTCCATCCGACTGTTCTCCGGTTGGAGGTTAGAATTCCATTATAGGACAAAGAAAGAAAAATTAGGTGAAAAGGAGGCGTTTATCATTTTAGTTTATAGCAGGGCTCATACGGGGGGGTATGTCATACTATCACTTCTCCCACTGATTTAAACTATAAATCTCCATTCACTTCTATTATTTCTATATTTTCATACCGCCACTTCTAAATGTCCACTTTGACCACTGGTTTATATATATCAAATTCAAAGGATTATTACTGGAAGGAAAGAAGAACATTCGTAAGCACGATGGCAACCAGCTCTATTTATAACCTATGACTATCCCATGCTGGCAGAGGTTATAAATAAAGCTAGTTGCCAACATAATTCTAGGTCTTGGCAGCAGGACCTGTATGCGGCGACAGTACCAGGGTTTTTTTTTTGCCAAGACTTTTTCATTGGATTAAAAGCTTGGAAGAATGGATCCCCATGTGCCAGCATGCCCTGGCATCCATGGGCATGCTAATGCTTGGAGTACTACATGCTTGGAGTTTGTATTTGTGTACTGTGGTATTTATTTAATTGTGTCGGTACATTGGGGAATATACATTTTTACTGAACATAAACAAAAATTTAAAATCATGGTTTAGGCTGCAGTAATAGAATCCACAACCGGTACTCCTACAGCGCCGACTGCGGGTATGGGTATTTAACAACTGCCATTTTTTTCTGTGTGCTATCCAAAGTCGTGTGTGTCTGTACTGAATAGGGGAATACTTGTGAGTTAAGGAGAAATGCAATGCACAACGCTTGCACATTCTGCTTGCACAAACACTTTGGATCAGCTCCATGAAGTGAGTTCACTCTTGGTCTAATATAATCTACCAGCGCAAATACCCAAGACTTAATAAACATTTCCCCATGGGCCTGATCCAGCGCTACGAAAATTCGCACGGCGGGCGAATGCGTACGTTCGACCGTGCGAAAAAAACATGCACGCCCCTAACACTCCCATAGTAAAGTCCCTGCTTACGTCGGCTATACCCTACACTGGGTACTACCGTCGGCCGTACGAATTTTCGCACATAATACGAAAATCGTACGGCCTTAGCACGCCCATACTGTACAATTTAAATGGCTATCCCCGCCTCCCTGTTGTAAAACGAGCGCCCAGCCGACCGTCGTACTGAACGCACGCCCCTCGAGCGAAAAATTCGCACACCATACGAACGCTATACGCTCATGTCGTCCAGCCGACAGGAAGCTGTCATACTGGGCATGCGCAGTGCGAATTTTCGTACGAAAATACGCAAAAAACGGTCGTACGCTCGCTCGAAAACGGCCAATTTCGTAGCTCTGGATCAGGCCCCATGTGTATAACCCAGATAAATCCTTACATTCCAGTAATATTCTATGACTGCTAATAGCGTCCTAAAAGCATATGCTGTAGACAGGTGTAGACCTCTAACAAGGAAAAGGAAGCAGCATCAAATGTGGGAATAAAATAGCCCATATTGGGCCAGATTTACAAAACTACCCACCTAAGAGGCAAGTTTACTCCCAAGATACGCACATGGCCTGCGCATATTTAGGAACGTTGGTCCGGATTCATAGTAACGTACGTAACTGTGAATCCGGCCCGTTATGTGCAGGGCATGTGCGTATCTCTCCCACACGGCATCAAATTTAGTACCAGGACGAATATGAACCCTCCAAATCCAGAATCCCATACTGATACTGTGGCGCTCACGTACTATGTGCCCCATTACCCCAAGGGGATGTCTGCTGATCCTAGTAATCAGAAAATGCTCCCTTCGCATAAAATGGATCTGGCCCATTAACTTTCTCCTGATACTAGGGGTTGTGGAGAACAAAGCTAAAGCTGATGGGCTGGAGAAGGTAGATAGTGCTGACACTGTGACATCAGTAGGAGTGAGGGGCCAGATTCTCCTGTTAAATCCGTGGGTGTCTTCTCTTGTTCTGGCTGGAACTCTTTGTAGCCAAATAACTGAGCTTCTAAAGATAAGTCTGTGATGTATTAGGCAGAAACCAGGACATCTCCAGGGGCCCCTGGAATAGAATGTATACTCAATAGCGATGGCAACCAGCTCTATTTATAACCTATGACTATCCCATGCTGGCAGAGGATATAAATAAAGCTAGTTTCCAACATAATTCTCATTTGTGCCGCTAGGACTTGGCAGCAGGACCTGTATGCGGTGACAGTACCAGGGTTTTTTTTTTGCCAAGACTTTTTCATTGGATTAAAAGCTTGGAAAAATGGATCCATTACAGATGAAGATACCCTCCAAGTTGGTAAACATGAATTGTTTTATTTATTTATGTGACTGTAATGGGCTGGCTACTATGTAAAATTTATGTTGTGGGGACATTACGAACTGCAGCAAGCCCTGGATGGCATGTGGCTCCTCATGTGCCAGCATGCCCTGGCATCCATGGGCATGCTAATGCTTGGAGTACTACATGCTTGGAGTTTGTATTTGTGTACTGTGGTATTTATTTAATTGTGTCGGTACATTGGGGAATATACATTTTTACTGAACATAAACAAAAATGTAAAAAAAATCATGGTTTAGGCTGCAGTAATAGAATCCACAACCGGTACTCCTACAGCACCAACTGCGGGTATTTAACAACTGCCATTTTTTTCTGTGTGCTATCCAAAGTCATGTGTGTCTGTGCTGAATAGGGGAATACTTGTGAGTTAAGGAGAAATGCAATGCACAAACACTTTGGATCAGCTTTATGAAGTGAGTCATTCTTGGTCTAATATAATCTACCAGCGCAAATACCCAAGACTTAATAAACATTTCCCCATGTGTATAAGCCAGATAAATTCTTACATTCCAGTTATATTCTATGACTACTAATAGCGTCCTAAAAGCATATGCTGTAGACAGGTGTAGACCTAACAAGGAAAAGGAAGCAGCATCAAGTGTGGGAATAAAATAGCCCATAGTGAGCCAGATTCACAAAACTACCCACCTAAGAGGCAAGTTTACTTCCAAGATACGCACATGGCCTGCACATATTTAGGAACGTTGGTCCGGATTCATAGTAACGTACGTAAGACGAAAACTACGTAACTGTGAATCCGGCCCGTTATGTGCAGGGCTTGTGCGTATCTCTCCCACACCACATCAAATTTAGTACCAGGACGAATATGAACCCTCCAAATCCAGAATCCCATGCTGGTACTGTGGCGCTCACACACTATGTGCCCCATTACCCCAAGGGGATGTCTGCTGATCCTAGTAATCAGAAAATGCTCCCTTCGCATAAAATGGATCTGGCCCATTAACTTTCTCCTGATACTAGGGGTTGTGGAGAACAAAGCTAAAGCTGATGGGCTGGAGAAGGTAGATAGTGCTGACACTGTGACATCAGTAGGAGTGAGGGGCCAGATTCTCCTGTTAAATCCGTGGGTGTCTTCTCTTGTTCTGGCTGGAACTCTTTGTAGCCAAATAACTGAGCTTCTAAAGATAAGTCTGTGATGTATTAGGCAGAAACCAGGACATCTCCAGGGGCCCCTGGAATAGAATGTATACTCAATAGCTCCCAAATGCATTAAAACAAGTGGCGAGAGTCGCGTTCTATATGCAGAAAGAGAGGTGTTGTCACACCTAGAATAACAAAAGATTCAGGTAATAAAAGGGACGGTGTTTTGCAGCATGTTTATTTTTATTTTAAGATAAACAAATTACTTCATTGTTGTATATGTATAATTCATTATTTGTATATGATAATTCATTATATGTATCTGTGTTTATGTGTGTGTATAATGCACAGTTTATTATCCTTCTAAAGAGATGAGACTGCAGCCATACAATATAGTTGCTTGAAATTGCAGCCTATACATCTCACAAGGTAAGTTCACATAGCATATATATATATATATATATATTGTACATATATTTATCTCAAGAAAATTGATACTGTGCAGTTGTTCCATGTGCTGAATCAGATACTGAGAATGGGCCTGATCCAGCGCTACGAAAATTCGCACGACGGGCGAATGCGAACGTTCGCTCGGGCGTATCAACATACACGATAATGTTAATAATTATAACTACAATTCTGAAACGATAGAACATGCCGCAGTCTTACCTATGACACTGATCTTCAGAATATTACTCCTTGCAGTTGTGAAATTGTTGCTAACCTCACACTCATAGATCCCAGAATGGTGCTGTTCAAGAGACTCTATAAATAGGACTTTTCCGTCGTGTCTGATTTGATATAAAACACAATTAATGTCCACCGGCTTGGAATTATGCAGCCATGTGAAGGAAGGGGAAGTGCCGTGCTGGACAGAACAAGTGAAGGTCACATTACTTCCCGCCAATATCTCCTGGTCCTCTCTGTCTACCTTTATCTTTACACCTAACACAGGTTCTGTTAGGAAAGAAAGTTCAGAATGTCAGATTAGAGGGATCACAAGGGTGGAAATACAAAGCCATCAATGTAATATATTAAATAATAAAAATAATAATGAAAACAATAATACAGTAATATACAAATAAAGCATTACAAATATATAACTGTTTATAAAATGTAGGACCTGATCCTAAGTGAATAAAGTGGATATGTTTATGGAGGTAATTAAGTTTGCACGTGAGAGTGGATTGAACTCCTCTGTCACTCCCCTATGTCACCCCTCTATCACTCCCCTCTGCAGACTTACTGACCTCTGTGCGATCAGGCCCATATACATTAAAACAAAGCTATATAAATAAACATAAATGTAGTCAACTGCACTAAATAAGTTTGTGGGTAATATGAGTCAGTCTATTGACAGACTGGATAAATTAGTCTCTTCCTATAGGTCCCCGTTAAGATCGTCCCTATTTCGAACTGGCTGGGATATCGATTGCTTATAGCAAAAGATCCCCGGAGCACCATACATGGTACCCCGATAGTTAAATCTAAAAACTAACCCCAACCCTTTCACTAATTCTGCCGCATTTCTCCCTTTTCATGACCTTAACCCTTCCTTCCCCGCAGCCCAATGGAGCGGGGACCCCCACCGTCCAATATGATATTATTATTAATAATAATATTAATATAATAATAATAATAATAATAGGCAACAAGCAACAAGAGGCTTTAGAGCCAAATGCAGCTCTCAGAGTTAACATCTGTGCCCGCCTGCTCCTTTGTGCTTTGATTACAGACATTTTTGTGATTGCTTATAACAATGTTATATAGAGAGGTGTCTCTTTCAGGGGTGTATTTATGACAGACATGTTATACTGCTCGTTCACCAGCTCCTCACAATTAGCGTTTCCTGCAGACCGTACATGCGCAGTTTACCATTGGCATGCGCGTCCTGTCCAAAATAGTATGTAGGTTCTGAGGAAAACTCTGAGTCTCCCATAAAGATGTATTAATAATGCCACCCTGAAGCATAAAAGAGATATTAGATATTTTTTTTATAGTATTTGTAAGGGGAAAAAAATGAAAACTTAATTTTTTTACTTTTTATTTAAGTTATTGTTAATAAATGTGATGTTTGGCATTATTACAGAGAATAATGATAAGCTGCTGCTCTGTGTTTGGTTAGAAGGCTGCTTTGCATGTCCCCTTGTGTCTGAGGTTGCACATCACTGATACTGGGATTTATTCTGAGTTAGGAGTAACCAATATAGAGAACCTCAGCTCTCATGTAGCAATGTAAAGGGTGCGCATATATTGGCATTTTATTTTTTTTAATGCAAGGAAAACAATGAACAGCTTTATTTAGATCTGAGGTAGGAAACATCACCTCTTAACTACTCACTGTTATTCAGCCCCATACAGCACCTCAGCACGTGCACTGGTCATACCAGCAGCCTGTGTGTATACACTTAGTAGAAGTTTGGCAGGCAGTGCTGAAATGTGCCCTTACTGGTGCATTATATATAGCTCACTATATATAGACAAGTAATGTAGAATTTATAGATGCCTACTGTAAGTGTGGGAGGGCTTTGCACAGCCTGGACTTGTCGGATATAATCAGACACCATCTCTCGGAGGGGATTTTTGCAGATATCTTCTGTCACACATGCCATATCTGATAAGCATGTCAGTGTCATTTTTCTGAATGAAATTCCACTGTAGACCAAGCCAGACGTTTTATTGTATTAATGGTGGGAGAGATTTGTCAGCACATATCACAGGAATAAACCAAGAGATGATTTAATATGAATAAAGAACATTTTAAGAATATGGTATTAACATGGACAAGTCACACACACACAATGGAGCAGAGCCGTTTCTAGACCTAGCGGAGCCCAGGGTGTAAAAATGTTTTGGTGCCGCCACAACCCAAAAAAAAGATATGTATGTGTCCAGTCATTCATTTCCACCCCTTATATGTGTCCAGCCATCCACTTCTTCTACTTGTATGTGTGTCCAACCTGCACTACTGCCGCTTGTATATGTGCCCAACCACCCACTTCTGCCCCTTGTATATGTGCTCAGCCACCCACTTTTGCTCCCAGCCATCCCCTCTTGCCCCTTGTATGTGTGTCCAGCCTCCATTTATGCCCCTTGTATGTGTGTCTAGCCATCCACTTCTGTCCTTTTTATGTGTGTCCATCCTCCACTTCTGCCCCTTGTATGTGTATCCAGCCATCCACTTCTGCCCCTTGTATGTGTGTCCAACCATCCACTTCTCTCCCTTGTATGTGTGTCCATCCTCCACTTCTGTCCCTTGTACGTGTGTCCAGCCATCCACTTCTCCCCCTTGTATCTGTGTCCAGCCATCCACCTCTACTCCTTGTATGTGTGTCCAGCCATCCACCTCTACTCCTTGTATGTGTGTCCAGCCATCCACTTCTGCTCCTTGTATGTGTGCCCAGACTCCATGTCTGCCCCTTGTATGTGTGCCCAGACTCCATGTCTGCTCCTTGTATGTGTGCCCAGACTCCATGTCTGCCCCTTGTATGTGTGCCCAGACTCCATGTCTGCCCCTTGTATGTGTGCCCAGACTCCATGTCTGCCCCTTGTATGTGTGTCCAGACTCCATGTCTGCCCCTTGTGTGTGTGTCCAGACTCCATGTCTGCCCCTTGTATTTCCTCTACTCTTCTGTTTAATAACATACTCTAATGTTCACTTACCTTTGTGATAGCGCTCTGTGCGATTGCACGGCTCTGCAATGGAAACAAATATCTTGTAGGCTGACATGAAGTAAATATTTATACAAATGCCATAATATACGTTGTGCTGTTCATCTTGAAGGATAAAGTGACATCATTGGTCAAATGGAAATGATTTCTCATTGCTAATAATTAAATAGAACTGCAGTCATGCAAGATGAAGATGAGTTTATATGACCTGCTCCTTTGTGGCTTCTGTGTAGTTTGTAAAGTAAATGTATCATTTACACAACATTTTTATTTTATTTTTAGGAGCTAAAAATCAACCCCAACCTATTAATGAGATCCGGGCACGTTCTGCAGTGATTGAACCTCGCTGGTTGTCACCCCGACCTGTGCAAAATAACATCAACACCAAAGTAAGTGCGACTAAAACTGGATAGAAGGGACAAGGGGAGTGCCCGAGTGAGTCCATTATACTTAGTAGTGCGTAATTCAGCTATGCTTGCGTACGTAAAAGTCTGGATCTGGCCTCATAACTGTAGTGTGATATTAAGATTATAAACATCACATTTTACAATTTCCCCCTTTCATGTTTAATGCATTGGTTTGTACAGGTTTTCACAATCATTACTTATACATTTTTATATATTTTTTGCATTTTGATTCAATAATAAATAATTGAGCTTTTTTTTTATATGTATTAGAGAAACGGGGCGGCAATACGCCTTGTCTCAACCTTTTTCGCGTGTCCGTGGTTCTCTGGCGATCGGCTGCGCATTTCTGTTCTCATTTTGGATTCAGATTGCACAATCTTTAGACTCGTCGGCTCATTCAGAGTCAAGCAACAGAAAAAGGAATACGGCTTGCACATACTGAAGCGCACACATTCCCGTCTGATTCAGATGAGAGTGCGACTCGAGCTGCGACGGCCTGCGTTCTGAAGGGCGCGTCGAGGTAGTGGAGGGGTGGAGGGATGTACAGAAAGAGTCTGCCCATGCCAGTGAACGCAGGAGTACAACAGGACTGCTTACATCAAAACATTTCAGTCAGGCCTATGTCCAGGGGGTGACCTTCCGTGACCTATTGCAGACCCTTCCCTTAGGATGCGACACTTCAAACACATGACAAAGGGTCAGAATTGCTGCCAATTGTTGCCAGTGTGTTGTTCATATGTTAAATCATTTCCACATACAGTAATAACAAATTACATTTTCTTTTTAATAGTTTTAGTGTATTCATATTACACTGAAGTAACATTTACACTATTCATAACTTTTTTTTACAATGTACAATACAGGGTATAACACTACTGTAGCAATCTAAAGGGCACCGGTGTATGTGCTTTTGAACTGTACGTGGCCCACAGTACTTTATCAACCTCCAGCATGCACCATGCATGACAATGTGCGCTCACCTCTGAATCAGACCAGTGTGTTTTGGCTGGAAAAGGAGGTGGTACCTTGTGATGTCACATGACTTTGGGTGAGCCAATAAGTAATGTCAACTTTCCCCTCTGAACGCAGCTCATAGGGAGACAATACATAGAGGATCTAATGAGTGAGGGGCTATTTTGGCAGTAAGAAGACATAATAAAAATGATGGACAGGTCCCAGACTTCCGTAAAAGCGTTATTTTCTGAACGCTAGTATCAGAAAACACCTGCATTTTACCCGTGCTGCACCTTAAATACACAGACTTGCATACTGGAAGTGTTTCCGAAGGCGGACAGGATGCGGCACTCTCATATGCAAGAAGTGGGAGGGTGTGACACACGAATGCATGACAAAGGGTTAATCGCTGCGGATGTATTGTGCATGTGTTAAATCATTTCTGTGTACAGTAAGAAAGATTACATTTTTTTCATGGTTTTATTAAAAATGTATAGTATTATTTGCAATTATTTTCTGACATTTACATTCTGACAGAGGCGCTCACATTTACCATAACCTCCATTACAGTCAGCATTACTCCTTACGACCCTATGCAATGTATTTGGACACGCAGCTGCATTGCACTTTGCTGCTGGGGACCCCTATTGCTTGCAATCCAAAAAAGCAGTGTATGCACTTTTGTTCACACGCAGCCCACCCAACTTTTACAGATGCGCCTACAACACGGACGCAGCGTAATGATTTCCATCCACCTCTGGATCGGGCCCCTAATGTTATCAATTAATACCATTGCTCCATCGAAGCTGAGATACTGAAAAAGTGGCGGACAAATTACCCTCCCACAAATATGTGGATATTATAAATAGTGCTATAAAAAGCACTGAGGTGATTATAACAAATCTGTGCCCACATCAGTACATCACCACTTATGTTCCCACTTCACTATAATCAGGGTTGCCGACTCTCCCGGAATATCCCCAAAATTCGTATAGTTCTCCCGCAAGTCCCACCTCTTATAATAATCCCCAGGGATGGGCCGGAACTTTATGACGGGATTTTTGTCATCAAGCCCCGCCCACTTCCTGGAACACTATGAATTGCAGTAGTGATTGTCAGAAGGCAGGGCTTAATAAAGAAATTTGCATAAATCACATAATTAAGCCCCGCCCCCATTCCTGCATCTATTCATTTTTCATCTTGAAGAAGTACAAGGTTAGCAACCCTGACCTCTTATAATAATCCCCAGGGATGGGCCGGAACTTTATGACGGGATTTTTGTCATCAAGCCCTGCCCACTTCCTGGAACACTATGAATTGCAGTAGTGATTGTCAGGAGGTGGGGCTTAATAAAGAAATTTGCATAAATCACATCATTAAGCCCCGCCCCCATTCCTGCATCTATTCATTTTTCATCTTGAAGAAGTACAAGGTTAGCAACCCTGACTATAGTCTATGTTACGTTTAACTGTGAATATGTTCAGATGTGAGAAATAAGATTTATTTTGTAAAAGTCCATTTTTTTTTTTAGTATCCAGCAAATGTAGAAGTGATGGTAACTGCAGACGGGAAAGAGCTCATCCTATCTTTAAAAAGAAATGAGTAAGTATGAGTTAAACAAATAATAATATACACATACAGTGACATCATATGTTATGGGCTGACTATTCATGTTCCGCGTGTTGCATTGTTCAGATTGGGAATTCACAACCCTACTTATTGTTACGCACAGTGGGCTTGATCCAGATTTAGTATCATTAAGGGACTTACGCAAGCCACTTGCGTGTAAGTCCCTAAACGTTACAACTGCACATGCGCGTGGCCCGGATCTGTTAGACGGGGCTTTCCACCAAATCCGCATGCCTAATCCCTGCAAAGGGGGCGATGATTGGCATGTAGATGAAATTAAGTGGACACTTAAAGTAGGATCCTTTACCCTAACCCTTACACTTAACTTCAAGCTAAACCTAATCCTAACCCTATATGAAAGTATAGTACTCACCCGTTCACGATGTGTCCAGTCCGGAACTGTAAATCAGGCGTTGGTGTGGAGTCTGGTGTTGAGCAGGCGTCACAGTAGAGTGCAGAATCATCAAGCGGCCATCCATCAATGCAGCAGCAGCGATCAGGCATCCCTTGGAATATTAGGTGTATGACACTGCCGTATCCCACAGTAGCCTCCCCCGCTTCATGGTTAACACAATTGGATATCCCCTATGTCTGTATAAAGTGTAGAAGAATTGTTTTATAATCAAATGCAGTGGTCACAGCATGACGAGTAGATAGGGTAGAGTGTCATATAGTGATATAGTGATATAGGAAGATATAATATAGTGGGGAGTTCACTTTAAGTAGGTTAGTTGTCTGTATAGACAGCTGTGTAGAACGGCGAATGCTCTGCGCCATGACATGCAGAATATCAGTCCACGCTCAAGTCATTGAATGTATTAACTTAAACGTAAATATTATGAAGAGCTTATATATATATATATATATATACACAATGTATGTCTATTAAATAACGAGACTGATTAAATAACTCACTTTTATTTAGTGGTATTACAAATGTGATGCTTGTCCCCTTCAATATACTCCCCATTTGCACTAATACATCGCTGTAGTCTTGTTTTCCACTGGTCGAAGGCATGGAGCAAATCAATTTCTGTCAGTTTTTTCAACATATTTGCCGTTTTCTTCAACTGACTCAAAATGTGTCCCTTTAAGCACTAATTTAACTTTTGGGAAAAGATAAAAGTCACAAGGTGCAAATATGGAGGATGTTCAAGTGTAGTAATGTGATTGTTGGTCAAAAACTGCTTCACAGAAAGTGCTGTGTGAGCAGGCGCATTGTCCTGGTGAAGAATGAAACCATTTTTCCACAGTTGCGGCTGTTTCTTTCTGACTCTTTCTCTCAGATTTTTCAAAACTTTTTCAAAACTTCCTTATAATTAATGCTGGTTACTGTTACTGCATTCTGCAACCCATTCTGCCACATGTTCAAGGTCACTATGTATGCAGTTATAACCAGTTCTGACTGCCTTGTTTACTAGGTGGAATCACAGTCTCAATATTTTATAGACATACCTTGTATACTTAGTTACGCAATACTAAGTATAAAGCACTCCTCCATTACCCTCACACGCACGTAACTTAGCTGACTTATGTGTTCAGAACCCTACGTTAACTTTTCCTTCCATATTTCTGGTCATACATATAACCATGTCGTACGTAAGGGCCTAACCCAGCCCATACTGTACAATTTAATTGATTGCCTCCTCCCACAATGCGTAAGGGATGTCACGCCCTATCGTATGGAATTTCGTACAAGTAACGTACAATCAGAGTTACGATGAGCAACATCTGCCACGTGCATGTGCGTTCCCACAGTCATGCCTAAATTAGCTGTCGTTATTAAGTCTAGATCAGGCCCCTAAACTTTAAATTAGAGTAGGACAGTTGTAAATGATTTAATATTTTTAATAAGATATTGTTGCTATATAAATAATAATAATAATAATAATAATAATAATAATAATAATAATAATAATAAGCTGCAGGAAAGGAAAAGTGGAAATATTGCCCATAGCAACCAATCAGATTCGAGCTCTCACTATCCTATTACATACTAGAAAAGCTAGAATCTGATTGGTTGCCATGGGCAACATTTCCACTTTTCCATTCCTGCAGCTTTTCTAGTCCTTATAATAACGCTGGTAACTGTTATAATAACGCTGGTAACTGTTATAATAACGCTGGTAACTGTTATAATAACGCTGGTAACTGTTATAATAACGCTGGTAACTGTTATAATAACGCTGGTAACTGTTATAATAACGCTGGTAACTGTTATAATAACGCTGGTAACTGTTATAATAACGCTGGTAACTGTTATAATAACGCTGGTAACTGTTATAATAACGCTGGTAACTGTTATAATAACGCTGGTAACTGTTATAATAACGCTGGTAACTGTTATAATAACGCTGGTAACTGTTATAATAACGCTGGTAACTGTTATAATAACGCTGGTAACTGTTATAATAACGCTGGTAACTGTTATAATAACGCTGGTAACTGTTATAATAACGCTGGTCACTGTTATAATAACGCTGGTAACTGTTATAATAATGCTGGTAACTATTACAATAATGTTGGTAACTGTTATAATAATGCTGGTAACTATTACAATAATGTTGGTAACTGTTATAATAATGCTGGTAACTATTACAATAATGTTGGTAACTGTTATAATAATGCTGGTAACTATTACAATAATGTTGGTAACTGTTATAATAATGCTGGTGACTAATAAAATAACGCTGGTAACTGTTATAATAACGCTGGTAACTGTTATAATAATGCTGGTAACTGTTATAATAATGCTGGTAACTGTTATAATAATGCTGGTAACTGTTATAATAAGTAACTGTTATGTTATAATAACGCTGGTAACTGTTATAATAATGCTGGTAACTGTTATAATAACGCTGGTAACTGTTATAATAACGCTGGTAACTGTTATAATAACGCTGGTGACTGTTATAATAATGCTGGTAACTTTTGTGCCTTTTGGAACCCATTCTGCCACCTGTTCAAGGTCACTACGTGTGCTGTTATAACCGCTTCTGACTTCTTTGTTGAATCACAGTCTCGTTATTTTATAGACATACCTCGTATATAGAAACTTTTATTTTAAGTAAGCACAATAAGCTGCTTTTCCCTAATATAGATTTATTTGTATCCTAATAGCTTCCTCTAGCATCTTGGATGTGATATAATAATCCCTGTTGTTTCTGGCAAAGGACGCCTATATAAATAAACTCTCCAATCAATTTATTGAAAGCAACAAAGGGGCATTAGGAAGAGAAGGCAGGAGAGCCACAGTGACCACAGGCGGCTGTTCTTCAGTGTATCTTTCATTTTACATACAAAGCCAGTAAATCTGACATCTGGGCCTTGGTGACTCATATTTATCTATTTAGGCCTGATAAAGCTTCCTGCAGTTTTCATCCATTTGGCTGACATAACAGGATGACAATACGGATATATAGAGGCTCCCCAGTCCAGCCATAAAAATCATGTGAATCTTCCAGGCACTCCTGTGCTGTGACATTGCATAGTAGTAGCAACACACTACGCTTGTTTATTATATTGTGCCTCCCCGAATTTACTGCTTTCCCTCTCCAGGTTGATTGTATGATAAGGATAAAGCTTTACAATTTTTATAAATATTTATGCTATATTATTATTATTTATGGATATTGGGCTGGATGCAGACTTAAGAAGGAGCTTGTAATTAAGGACCTGATTCGCACTTAAGAACGCGTTAGGTTCTTAAATATACGCAACTAATAGCAAGGCGACTCCCTCGGCACGGTTTTCAGGTTCTTAAGAGACTTACGAGTGCCATAGGGGTCCCTTAACTGTAGGTTCGCATGTGTGTGTAGGGCGTCTAATTACGAACATGTCTGCATAACCACGCCTCCTTTTGGTCATTTAAATGCCTCCCTCCACCCAATCTTCGTATCTGCCGTGTTAATTATTCATGGCACGCCCCTTGCGGCGTAAGTAACTGCGAACCTAGAGACTTTAGGTATGTACTGTTGAATTACTGCATTTGCGGTGATCCAAGTCCAATGTAAATAGTGTATAAAAGTTACTACACGTGTGCAGTATATACCTTCTTAAAAATACGCACCTAAAAACACAAAAATTCTTAAGTGTGAATCAGGCCCTAGGAGAGGAAAGTTACTCCAGGGGCAAAACTATGTTGATTTCAGGGGGAGTCAAGTTAATTGTATACTTTGCATGCAAGGATATATCTTTGAATTGCTTACTGCACACAGATACTGACCAGCTTTACTATCACACTGTTATTTAGACTTGGGATAGGAAACATCATCTCTCAACTCTAATACTGTTTGCACCTCTCAACTCTAATACTGTTTGCAGCAGATGAAATATTACCCCCCTGAAAGCAACATGGTTGAGCCCAGGAATACCTTTACTCTCTTGATTTTGCTGCTTCTTCTTAAGTCTGGATCCAGCCCATTGTGTTTTTTTTTTCTAAGTTGTATCCCCAAAAATATTGTGCAGTATTTGTGTGTTAAGGGGGGTGTTGAATTATGTTGTTGGCCAACAAGTACAAATATTTGCATTGAACAAATTTCTTCATTGCAGCGGCCTAGGAAAATACTGTACTTAATAGAATAATTTTTTTTGTGGTATGTGCAGACACATTTATTTATTATTTATTGACAGGTTTTTAAATAGTCAGGGCCAGATTAACAATGTGGCTAATAGGACTATAGTCCCAGGCCTCCATCTGAAAATAGGCCCCCACACACTGCAGATCTCCCATTGCAGTATATAAGGTTCATTGTCAGGGACATTCATCAAGGGCCCCAACTATGGTCAAGGGCCTCAACTATGTAGCGTTGGGGCCCTTGATCATTTTCAGTCCCAGGCCCACGCAGCCCTCTGTATATCAGATTACGTAGCACTTTTTCAGTCTCTGCCCCTATTGGAGCTACATACTAAGGTCACTAACACAACATCCACACACTAGGGTTCATTTAATCGACAGCCAATTAACCTACCAGCATATTTTCGGCATGTTGGAGTAAACCAGAGCACCCAGAGAAAACCCACACAGGCACAGGGAGAACATACAAACGCCACACAGATAAGGCCTAATCCGGGAATCAAACCCATGAACGCAGTGCTGTGAGACACTAGTGCTACTCACTCAGCCACCATGTCTAACAACAACTGGTCACAAACTGGGTTCATGTTGAAGTCTTTACTGATGATCCGACATCTTGTCAAATCTATAGTAACGATTCTAGTACTCACCTGCTTAACGATGCCCCGTACACACTGCTCTCTACTTTCCTTTGGATTGTTTGCAAATTGTTCAAATTAACCTTTGCTGCAATCATTATGGTTGCCCATTAGGTGGCACTATGCAGAAATATGAATGGGAATTGCTGCAGTGAAGATCTTGTGTCAATACCCACTGAAGTTTCCTTTAGACATCGGGACACTTCTGATCTTGTAAAATTAGGAGCTTCCAAATATCAAATCACATGATGAGATGCAGGCTCGGATTCACATCCCCAGACGTATTGCACATACGTCCTTGATTTGCAGATAGTAGCTACTACGCATGCGTAGTAACAATTTTACATAATCTACATATTGCTTTGTTACATAGATTGCGTATATTCAATCTTAAAGACTGCATATACGCAATCTACATAACAAAACGATACGTAGATCACGTTAAATGGTTACTACACATGCGTAGTAGCTACTATCTGCAAATTAAGGACGTATGTGCAATGCGTCCGGGGTTGTGAATCCGGGCCGCAGTTTCTAACAATTCTGTGACATTGTGGGACAGTACACACTGGTAGGAGCTGTAGGAGATTATTGACTGATTGGCACCCTCTGCTGTGTACCCTGCTGTAAGTGGCACTATGGTCATATCATAGAACCAGCTACATCCACATCCTGCAAAAATTTCAACTTTTCAATTTTGAACATTGTCTGTTATAGTCTCGTTGATATATATAGTATTATATAATAATAATGCCTTCTCACAAAAAAGCCATTTTTTTTCCTCACTACTTAAGTTGGTACATGGATAGACCCTTGTTTTAAAACTATATACATCAGGCTGTGTGAAAGTTCTGTACATTGTCAGCTATCTTGGACCATAAATTCATGCAATTAGCCAGAAAAAGGGGAGTTTGTGCAAAAGTAACTGATCATGGGCTGGATCCAGACTTAAGTAAGTGCTTGAAATGAGTTACTCCTGGGCTAAACCATGTTGATTTCAGGGGAGTCAAGGTAATTGTATTCTTTGCATGCAGGGATATATCTTTGAATTGCTTACTGCACACAGATACTGACCAGCTTTACTGAGAGAGAGAGAGAGAGAAAGAGAGAGAGAGAGAGAGATAGACAGAGAGGGAGAGAGAGATAGAGAGAGCGAGAGATAGATAGAGAATGAGAGAGAGAGAGAGAGAAAGAGAGAGAGAGAGAGAGATAGACAGAGAGGGAGAGAGAGATAGAGAGAGCGAGAGATAGATAGAGAATGAGAGAGAGAGAGAGAGAAAGAGAGAGAGAGAGAGAGATAGACAGAGAGGGAGAGAGAGATAGAGAGAGCGAGAGATAGATAGAGAATGAGAGAGAGAGAGAGAGAAAGAGAGAGAGAGAGAGAGATAGACAGAGAGGGAGAGAGAGATAGAGAGAGCGAGAGATAGATAGAGAATGAGAGAGAGAGAGAGAGAAAGAGAGAGAGAGAGAGAGATAGACAGAGAGGGAGAGAGAGATAGAGAGAGCGAGAGATAGATAGAGAATGAGAGAGAGAGAGAGAGAAAGAGAGAGAGAGAGAGAGATAGACAGAGAGGGAGAGAGAGATAGAGAGAGCGAGAGATAGATAGAGAATGAGAGAGAGAGAGAGAGAAAGAGAGAGAGAGAGAGAGATAGACAGAGAGGGAGAGAGAGATAGAGAGAGCGAGAGATAGATAGAGAATGAGAGAGAGAGAGAGAGAAAGAGAGAGAGAGAGAGAGATAGACAGAGAGGGAGAGAGAGATAGAGAGAGCGAGAGATAGATAGAGAATGAGAGAGAGAGAGAGAGAAAGAGAGAGAGAGAGAGAGATAGACAGAGAGGGAGAGAGAGATAGAGAGAGCGAGAGATAGATAGAGAATGAGAGAGAGAGAGAGAGAAAGAGAGAGAGAGAGAGAGATAGACAGAGAGGGAGAGAGAGATAGAGAGAGCGAGAGATAGATAGAGAATGAGAGAGAGAGAGAGAGAAAGAGAGAGAGAGAGAGAGATAGACAGAGAGGGAGAGAGAGATAGAGAGAGCGAGAGATAGATAGAGAATGAGAGAGAGAGAGAGAGAAAGAGAGAGAGAGAGAGAGATAGACAGAGAGGGAGAGAGAGATAGAGAGAGCGAGAGATAGATAGAGAATGAGAGAGAGAGAGAGAGAAAGAGAGAGAGAGAGAGAGATAGACAGAGAGGGAGAGAGAGATAGAGAGAGCGAGAGATAGATAGAGAATGAGAGAGAGAGAGAGAGAAAGAGAGAGAGAGAGAGAGATAGACAGAGAGGGAGAGAGAGATAGAGAGAGCGAGAGATAGATAGAGAATGAGAGAGAGAGAGAGAGAAAGAGAGAGAGAGAGAGAGATAGACAGAGAGGGAGAGAGAGATAGAGAGAGCGAGAGATAGATAGAGAATGAGAGAGAGAGAGAGAGAAAGAGAGAGAGAGAGAGAGATAGACAGAGAGGGAGAGAGAGATAGAGAGAGCGAGAGATAGATAGAGAATGAGAGAGAGAGAGAGAGAAAGAGAGAGAGAGAGAGAGATAGACAGAGAGGGAGAGAGAGATAGAGAGAGCGAGAGATAGATAGAGAATGAGAGAGAGAGAGAGAGAAAGAGAGAGAGAGAGAGAGATAGACAGAGAGGGAGAGAGAGATAGAGAGAGCGAGAGATAGATAGAGAATGAGAGAGAGAGAGAGAGAAAGAGAGAGAGAGAGAGAGATAGACAGAGAGGGAGAGAGAGAGAGAGAGAGCGAGAGATGGATAGACAGAGAATAAGAGAGAGAGAAAGAGAGAGAGAGAGAGAGAGACAGAGAGTGAGAGAGATATATAGACAGAGAGTGAGAGAGAGAAAGAGAGTGAGAGAGAGATAGACAGAGAGAGAGAAAGAGAGAGAGAGAGAGAGAGAGATAGAGAGAGATTAAGAAAGGGGTTACAGATTAATGCGCCAAATGAAATATTGAACTTGAGTTCTATTTTATTTTACGCATTAATCTGTAACCCCTTTTTTAACAAACTATCCCCTTCTTTGGACTTGATCTACCAAACAAGTCATTGCTGCTCATTGCTGCCCCAATCTATTCGGTTTTAAATTGAACTAAGAGAAATAAGGACTTATTTTTATACAGTATAAAAAATGTTTTTTTGCGCTGGTTCCTTCTTCATATATATACATATCAAGCATGTTTATCCTGTTCTACTTAGTTAACCTCAACCACCTCAGATGGAAGGGTTTTTTTTCACTTATCAACAAAATTTTCTCTGAACCTACCCCCAGTTTCTATGCATGCCCTTGTTTTCTTTTAAAAACAAAGGGCCTGATTCTTAATGAAGTTAGAGAACTTACAAATCCACCGCTTGCTTTAGGGTCCATACACACCACAGTTTTTTTTAAATGATAATCGTTCAAAACACCTGAGAAAGGAGTGTTTTGAAAGATATCGTGCATGTGTGTACTCTGCAAGGATCATGCCCGATCGTTGCGAAGTACACAAAATCGTTTGATCGCATCTAAAACGTTTAATTTAAACGATCAAGCCATTAAATGATAAAGGCTCAACCGAAAATCGTGTGTAGCGTGTATGCAGACCTCTTCTGTGCGGACTAATAGACCTCTGTGCATTTGGAAATCGTTTAAAAAAAAAAAACAACACAAAAACAAATTACCTTTATTTTTGCATATTATAGGAGGCCCCTTGGATACTAAAGAGAGGGTAAAGTATATGTAATGTGCACACAGCAAAACTATAATCTTCAGACACAATCCCTCTTCATCATTTCCTGTAAGGAGGTTTGACCTCTAATTCTTGTGTCAATTGACAAGGTTATATCACCAGAGGTTTACTGCTGCTCTACTGATAAGATTTATTTCAGTAACTGATACCTCTGTGGAGTAACTGCTTTTAACCCAATCATTTTTAAAGGGCTTGTAAATCAGTGTCACATCCACTGTCTAATACACAATCCTTTTTATGTGAATCTGACATTTACACAGATATACTATGATGGCCAGTATTTCCATTGCATTTACTATAATTCTGGAGTTTAATCTTTTCCAGTTACCTAGAATTGTATGGTATGGTGTTTCGTTGTGGATTAAGTGAAAGCACTTCTCCAAAATAACACTTTAAGGTCACAATCTACTCATCAGAACCTCGACAGTATTAAGAAACCATTACGCAATTTTAATTTCCTTATATTTGATATTTGTGTGTCCCAAAGTATTTTTTATGTAGGATGACTGTGCTGTTTTATTAGATAGCACTTTAATATGTAATCCAGGTTTGGATCTGGCCCTGGGTTATTATCATTATTCTTTATTTATTAGTTGTCACACAGTTTTCACCAGTTGCGCACATTATAACAGAGCGCATAATAAAAGTGTAAAACAATGAACAAAGTGAATAGCAAAAGGTAAAGCAGGAGGTATGAGATGGAAGAGAGCTGATTGGCATTAAACAAAAGCTATCTTTTAAGGACACGTTATAGCTGCCTGGATAGTCTGATAGAGAAGGACAGAGAGTTACAGAGGAGAGAGGCAGCACAGGAGAAGTCTTAGAGGAGGAACTGGGTTAAGCTAATAAAGGAGGAGGCAAGGAGACAATCAGACAAGGAGTAGAGGGAATGTGTAACTAATATCAGGGGCCAGATTTACTAAGCTGTGGGAAAGGAAAAGTGGAGATGTTCCCCACAGCAACCAATCAGATTCTAGTTTTTACTTTCCTATTACATACTATAAAATGTTAGCTAGAATCTGATTGGTTGCTATGGCCATAATCTCTACTTTTCCTTTCCCACAGCTTAGTAAATCTGGCCCCAGATCTGAAATGTATGGAGGAGCAGAGTGATTGAGGACTTTGAGAGGAGAATTCTCTAAGAGGTAGAGGGCGAGGTAGCAAAAGGCCAAAAAGGAGAAGGTTGCAGTAGTCCAGATGGGAATTTACAAGGGCACAAACTAAGTGGCACGGATGTGGTGGGTACTTCAGTATAATCCCTCTAAGCCAATGGTCACTAACATACAATAGGGCCTTCCTTTGTAGGTATACATTTTTATGAGCAATGAATACACCCCATGGGGCACTTACTTTACTTATGGGCAATTTTTTTATAGGCAACTTTAATATTCAACATTTTCTGTCACCGCTCATGCTAGATTCTGTTATTGCTATATATGGGCCTCTGCTGTCCATCTTAAATGGTCTTTTCCAGGTAAAACTATGCATTACCAGGGTTCTGCCTTTGATAGAGATGGAAATGATAAATAATGGCATATAAACCCAAAATTGGTTCAGCCACTGAAATGTTGCTTCCATTGTGTATACAGCAGGTTAAAACAATAGCAAAGTGATATATTAAATGTTAGTTTGTTTTATTATGATAATAAACATTATCTCTGTTGTGTTCCTTGTTTTGCAGAGAGCTAATCCACATGAATTACAAAGAGACTCATTACAGCCCAGCTGACACTCCTATCATTCAGACTCCCAACATGACGGTATGAGACAGTGACTCATGATAAATACATGCTTTTGTCTTCTTCCTATTATTATTATAATACTATTATTATTATTAT
>WWET01000771.1:351269-371233 GCA_011038615.1 Limnodynastes dumerilii | reverse complement strand
ATATATATCTTTTATGTTTTCTAGATGTACTATAAAAGATGTTTATATAGATATTGTGATAAGGGATTTATCACTTAAAAAATTAAATTAACTGACTATCTCTTATCTTGCTAAGTGTCAATCTAAAAATCTCTCCTAATAAATGTGTTTCTGGTCCTGTTAGTCTTAACCACAAGTCTCTGATCTTCTTCCAAATAGTTTAACTTTTTGCTTTTGTGGTTTTCCTGTTTTTTTCATTTAATAAGAATTTAGCTGATTTCACACATATAGTAAAAGGCAAGATGCTGACTAATCATTTATTACAATCTTATTCTTGCTGTTTACATCCTGTTTAAAAATCTTTGACACCCACCATATTAATTATATTTAAATATAATTAAAGGCAATACTTTGTAAAAAGATCCATGTAAAGATTCAAACAACTGCTTTTGCTTACTGTTTCTGGGTACAATGTTCCACAGATCACACTCTCTATAAAGTGACTGATCCAGAATTGGAGAGTAAGTGCCGTGTTTACACCTAAGAAGCTTCTGCTTCTTAGGTGCGTATATACGGTATTTAGTAAATGACCTACCATGCATGTGTAATAGGTCATTTACGCAATCTACGTACCAGTAAAGGTGCATACATACAAATTTCCCCTACATGCAAAATAAAAAGTTATACCTCTCACATTGCAATATGGTTTGTTCAAATGCTCCTTTTTATTACTCCTAACTGCACCCTCTTTTTCCTTTATCATATTGGGTAAACTATGACTTCTAGTTCTACAATGGTTTGAGAGTCAGTCGTTGCACAGGAAACACTGAATACAGAATGCTGAGACTCTTAGTCCCAACTGTAAATATGAAATAATATAATAGAGCTTTTTGTGTCTATAGGGGGCTTATAACACTAAGCAATAATGTGAGTTATATGGTGGAGCCTCTGCCAGGAGACTCTCATAGACACCTAATCTACAGAGCTGAACTTCTGGATCTGAAAGGAGGGAAATGTGGACATACAACGAGTGCAGGGCAAAATTTCTCCATCCCCGGCTACCACAGTCACCATCGGGTGAGTGCTGTGCAATCTGCAGCGTCCTCGCTAAACATCGCACTGTGGAAATAAATAAAATGTAAATTAATGAAATTGTTTAAGAATAGTCCATACTGCAGTACCCATATTTACACATGGTTACAGTCATTTTGTTCACAATCATAAGTTCAACAGATCACTGTTTCATTGTCGTCAGATACTGTATATAAAATAAATCACTATATGGTCGACCTGGTAGTCTCCATAAGGTCTACATACTTGGTTGACACTTAATTTGTTAGTCCCTCCGCACTCAGTCTGGAGTGCTGGTCGCTGATGCTGCTATCACTCAATCCTCCACTTACTGCTTCGTCCTTGTCTCTCTGTCATCTGATTTCTGCCTTGTCCCTCTGTGTTCCTCTCTCTGCTTTGTCCGCCTTGGTTCCTCCTCACCACTGCCTGTCCATCCTAGCTGCTGCCGCCCCGTCTCTTTATAATCCAGCACTATTAGGATTAGGAATAAGGGTTGGTGCTGGGGTTAAGGTTGAGGTTAGGGAGCAGGGTTGGTTTAGATTAGGTTTATGGTTGGGGTTAGTGATTAGGGTTTATGTTAGGTATGGGGTTGGGTTTAGGGATTAGGGTTGGGTTAGGGATTAGAGTTGGGTTAAGATTGGGGTAGGGTAAGGGTTTATGTTAGGTTTGGTAGGGTTAGGTTTGGGTTAAGATTAGGATTGGAGTATGGTTAGGGTTGGGTTAAGGTTAGGGTTGGGTTAGAGTTAGGGATTAAGGGTAATATTTGGTTTTAGGGATTAGGGTTGGGGTTAGTTTTAGGGCTGGGTATAGGATTGCATTAAAGTAAGGGTTGGGGTTAGGGATTATGTTTAATGTTAAAACTAGGGTTGAGGTTAGGGATTAGAATTAAATTAGGGTTAGGGTTAGTTTTAGGGTTGGAGTTAGCGATTAAGATTGTATTAAAGTTAAGGTTGGGATTTGGGATTTGGTTTAATGTTAAAGCTAGCTAGAGTAGAGGTTGGTCATTAGAATTGAGTTAGGGTTAGTCTTGGGTTGGAGTTAGGGTTATTGTAATGTCAACTACAGCATGTGTCAAATAGTATAAAGTCAATATGTTAAACCTGTCGTCCATTTGGTGCTGACAGAATAGCTGTTTTATTAATGCTGACGTTCCATTAGACTGCCATTTACATAGAATTCAGTATAGGCTTTCACAAATAAAGCTTAATTGACATAAAGAAACTGAACAATCTGGTAAATAAATAGCTATAATAACAGAGCCACCTGGCTTCCCTGCAGTAAATGAAGTATTTCCTGTGAAATGAAATCCCCCTTGAAATCATTGTTCCTAACTAAATATGTCCTACTCAGTTTCCAACCCCAGGAGATAAGTGTAGAAGACAGATGTCTGTAATATGCTGTCATTCTTTTCATTAGTCAGTGATTTTCTCCTCTGTGATGATGGCGTATGGTCTGCGGCTGTCCGATAAATCTAAATAATCCAGACCACATCCTCACGTTTGTCCCCCATCTAACATGGACGTCCAGATGTTTGGAGCCATCCGTACAGTACATGTCCAGGAGATCTGTGATCTTGTACAGCTTGGAGAAACATCTGTCCACTGTATACTTTGCCAAATAAATCTTTCCTCCATGGCCGACTGATATACTGCTCATTGTTTACAATATGATGATTTACGGCATTATTATAGGACTCATTAATTTAGCTTTAAAAGTGAGAGTGGACAGTCATTTGTTATTTTTAGTAAAGAGCTTCCAATTTTTTTGTGCACATAATAACCATTAATTTTGTAGTAAATATATATACCGTGGGAATGTAATTTATTTGCCTTATTTACAACTAGGAGCAGAACAAAATTTCAGGCAAAATGCTGGCTCAACTAAGTAAGAGTTGAGTGCAATCATGACACCCAGGGCCTGATCCAACTCTAAGGGCCAGATTTACTAAGCTGCGGGTTTGGTAAAGTGGAGATGTTGCCCATAGCAGCCGATCAGATTCTAGCTGACATTCTCTAGTATGTGATAGGAAAGTGAGAGCTAGAATCTGATTGGTGGCTATGGATAACAAACATCTCCAGTCTTCCAAACCTGCAGCTTAGTAAATCTGACCCTAAGTGTCCTTCAGATGGCGTAAAGCATCTTTCGCACTAGGCGTGCCCAGAACAAATGCACTGCGACCCGTACACAAATCACTGCTGTGACCGCTTGTGTTCAGAGGGAAATTGTGTGGAAGGGAAGTGGGTTATTCAGATCCGAACGCAGACGCACAGTGTACGGCAAAACGCTTGCACCAACCATAAGGGCATCTAAGTGCAGGGAACTGCTGTCGCCTTCACACCCCACAACCTATTTTGACCTTTGTGTTACCATTTAACCCACCAAGTGCAATGCAAAAGATATGAGATATTGCGAGGGATGTAAATACATTCTTATTTTATGCTGCGGGAGGGAAATACTAATTGCCTTTGCATACAGTCCACAAATACCAAACAAGTTTCTAAGAAATTTAGAATTGAACAAGGACATATTCTTTCTCAACTCTAATTTTGTCTATACATGTTTTACCTGCTGTGCTTGGGTGGCTGTTTATAGACATTTTTCATTATGGCTTCTGGCAAACACTTGTTATGCCATAAAACACTCACACATACTAAGAGGTGTACAATATAACACGTACAATTACAGAATATTTACAGCATTACATGTAGTGTATCCAGTATGTCTGCAACTAATCCAATATCCATCACATTAAGCACTACAACTAGAAACTAGAACTTTACCTGATATTGGGCCAGATCCAGAAAGTACATACAATGCTCATAAGTCTCCGTAGCTTAAATGAATTTAAGCAAAATGGGTTCCTATATTCCGTACCTGAAAGGTTAGTTTACTACCCTCGTATGTATGGAGCTTCCATATCCTGGACCCCCCTTAACTTTCACACACACGCTCCACCTAAAATGGACTGGTTTGTAATGCATACTCTCCAAAATGACCCGTTCCATTAGGTATACAATAGTCCACTCCTGGGCTTACGACTGTCACTCAACTGGTTTTAATGAATTAACTGATGTTTGAAAAATATAGTCCTCTTCCACAAAGGTGGTTACCATAGTAACTGACAGTTGCAAACCGTCCAACTGTACCTATGTAGCAGGTACATTGCCGTTTTTAATGGTCTGTACCGGCTAAAAGGGCTCCTGTACCGGATTCTGACCCAGCAGTTCCCTCCCCCCTATACTCACCTTCCAGTCCTGCAGCATCTGATCACTATAGCAGAACTGCGGAGACAGACTCCTACAGCTCTGCTAAGGTGACAAAACCCTCTCCTGTGAGTTCTTAGCTCATATAATAAGGTGTAAAATGAGAGCAGATTAAAGCCACGCCCCCTTCACAGACACCCCTCCTCCGGGTGTACCTATTTTCTATAAAAAAAATGTTGGAGGGTATGCAGTTGAAAGTTCAGGAGTAGATCATTTTGTACCTAATCGAATGAGTCATGTTGGAGGGTCTGGTAAAGAAGGATCATATGTAAGTGTGAGTGCGTAAATTGGCTGTTTTGCGAAATTCAGGATCCGGTCCACTGTTCTTAACATGACTAGAAGCCGCTATATTGGAGCCTTAAACATATTTGTTGACTATATATTCTATCATAACAGTGCCCCCTAGTGTCTAAAAGGCACAAAACATGGAATTCAACAAATAACTTGCAAACCTATTTTCTCTTTAACATTAATATATTTCTGGGCAGTATCATTAATTAGGCAAACTGTGCGTGTGGCTAAAACCTAAAGCTAGACATACTAAACTGCAGAAAAGGAAAAGTGGAGATGTTGCCCATAGCAACCAATCAGATTCTAGCTTTCACTTTCCTATAATACCCCGTTCAGATTACCATGGAAAAGCCGGGGTTTTCATGAAACTTTCACTTTCCTATTACATACTAGAGAATGTTAGCTAGAATCTGATTGGCTGCTATGGGAAACATCTTTTCTGCAGTTTATTATGTGAGTTAGAGTTTATTGCCAAACGGAATTGAAAAAAGGATCTAAACCAGTATGTTACCTAGGGCCCCATGAATTCTTAAACATATATTAAATGGTAACAAAAATGTATCAGCACATCATATTTACAAAGGTAATAACTCAGTGTAATGCCCGTTCTGATGTTTGTGTATTCTTTGAGCAGTATAAGATGAGATCCTTTTGGCTCAGTGTCTGTCTTTTTGTCTTCCTCCCACACACATGAAATCACTCATCTGTTATCTGTGGTGTGATTTTCATGGCCTATTCCTGTACATTTTCTAAATTCCTATCATTACTACAGTTTGGAAGCAGACCTCTTGTGTGTCCTGCAGGTGAGGAGAGAAGATACAGAGGGGACCAGATGTGTGGAACTGTACCTAGTAGCCGACTACGCCGAGGTAAAAATCAGTTTTTATGTTTCTTCTTTTAGAGTGACCTTTGGGTGTGGGTCCCTAGAAAGAAAGGCCCTAATTCGGTAGGGCCATTTTCTCTCAGCCAGTTTCGAACTGACTGGGATTTCGATTGCTTATGCCTCGATGAGGCATAGCAATCGATCCACGGAGCTCCAAAAGGTAAGCCTGAAAACTACCCCAACCCTTCCACTAATTCTAAGCCTAACCCTCACCTTTTATTACCCTAACCCTAACCTTCCCTTTCCCACAGCCTGACCCTAACCCACCATCTCCCGCAGCCTGACCCTAACCCTCCCTTCTCTGCAGCCTGACCCTAACCCACCATCTCCCGCAGCCTAACCCTCCCTCTCCCTTTCCTGAAGCCTGACCCTAACCCTGGAGAGGTTACTCACCTTTCCTGTGGTGCGGATCCTGCAGTAGCGGCAGCGGTGTTTCCGAAAAGGAATGGGTGAGTTTGCCTATCGTCATACTCACCCATTCTGAAAAAAAATTCTAAAATGGAGGGGTATTCGAAATAGGGACATCCTAAAAGGAACTTTTGGATGCCCCTATTTCGGAAATCCCTCATTCTATGCGGGGACTGCAGCTGGTGATCTTTGAAGCTTATTATCACCATGTAATTCAGCAACAATAGGCATTGTAATAAGAAAGGATAGGCATTTACAATAGCAGCTCAGCGTCTGTCAGAATGTGAAATTCTTCTTAAACATATAGGGCCCGATACAGAGGTGAGCATTCACCAGCTGACGTAACGTTTCCCCACGTGATTTTCTACTGCGCATACTCAGAACTGAAGTGCGTGTTCTTGCCTGATTCACATCAGAGTGGAGGAAAGGAGTGGAGGGACATAGACAATGTACAGTAATACATAAGAAAGGGTGACCCACCTTGTTTGCATGGAGGCACGAGCCTAGGCCCTTCCTTAAGATTTCCTAACAACCCTCACTTAAAATAGGGACGGACCTGGAGGGAAGGACAGGGACGGAGGTCTAGATAGGGTGCTGTGTGTCGAGCACGCCCATACTTTACGCTTTACATACCCTGTGCCTTTTCCTTGCAGTCGCAGCCACCCCGCAGGCCGGAAACCACCAGTTGAAAATTAAAAGCGGTAGTTTGGATTGTGATGATCCAGATGCATATCGGCGCATTCGTGCAAACGCAAAAAGCATGTGAAGCTGTGATTTAAAGCAAATTATGGCCCCAAGTGTTACTAAGAATCGGTGGGGCTTGATGACATCACATCCTGCCACTTCCATAGTAACCCGATGATTGGCAGCTTTAGTTAGGCAGGGGACGGAGCTTCATGCATGATTTGCATAAATCACACCCTCACGCTCCATCCCATGCTGCAACTATGGTATAATGGTCACATTTTAATATCCCTTTGGGCCACCTGCTTATAATTAGTCCAGCAATAATACAAATACATAAACACCTTACACTGTACCAAATAAAACTCAAACTGAGTTACAGCAATGTATTGCTTTCCCAGGCAATGCCAGGATCAATAACCTCATGAATTTCCTGGAATTGACAACTCGGTTTATCAGCTAAGTCCTTATATTGATTTCTACTTATTTTTCACATACAGTTTCAGAAACATGATTCTGACTTGGAGCGAACCCAGCGCAAGATGTTGGAAGTTACAAATTATATAGATAAGGTACGAGTCTTAATAAAAGCATACAAGAAAGGTTAATGTATCATTTGTCAGTTAGCAGCTAGTAGTAGTGAATAGAGAAGGAGCTCTCAGAGATACGTGATATGTGTGATGGGGAGACTGGGCAGAGTTATAAGGAGTTACAGTACCCAGAAGTATTTTTACTTTATCCATGGCACAGGATATGAATGGTGGCTGTATCATTGTTCGCAACAAACTGAAAATAGAACATTGGTATTGGGAATAATATTTCCCCCTTCCCAATAGCTACAGGTGGTTGTGGAGGCTAGATTATTGTTTGGCTGCGGAGCGGGAAGAGGTTAGGGTTAGGCCTTAAGGGGAAAGTTAGGGTTAGGCTGTGGGGCATGGAAGGTTAGGCTTTGGGTTATGGAATGTTAGGGTTAGACCGGGGCATGGAGAGTTAGGGTTAAGCTGCGGGGCACAGAGAGTTAGGACTAGGCTGCAGGGCTTGGATGATTAGGCTGCTGGACATGCTGAGTTAGGGATAGGCTCCGGGGCAAGGAGGGTTAGGGTTGGGTGCGGGGCATGGAGGGTTTTGCTGCAGGACGTGAAGGGTTAAGCTGCGGAGAATGAAGGGTTACGGTTAAGGCTGAAGAAGGGGAAGGTTAGGCTTATGTTGTGGGAAACGGAAAGTTAGGGTTGGGAAAGGGTTAAGGGCAGGGTTAGCTAAAAAACAACTTTCGGTGAATGACTCTTTGTGACTCCAAGAGTCACATCACTGCTGCTTTCTACATTGGAGACTGCAGGCAACAGCTGTCGTACGATGGTCTTTTTGGAAAAAGGAGACCCTATAACTACTTTCACATGGGCTTTGCACAGGAGGGTTAGATTCCTGGTAGCGCCCTGTTCGCCTGCGTGCAGGATGTTGGATACCAAAATCCATAGATCATCCTCCGCAATGGCATTGTAATTTACCAAATCTTCACACGAGAGCGACAGAAGGAGTTCACTCCCCTCATCCGTGCGAACTGACAGCCCCCCGCACATACAGAAAGCATGCAGAGGTCTGGATCTGGTCCTAAGTTTCTGAAGATTGTGGAAGTGCCTGATCCGGCCTGGTAAAGAATTTCATGTTGGTAGCAGCACGGGAGGAGTCTTGTAGGCAAGAATTACAAACAGGGGGACAAAGTGTGGCACAGGTCAATAGCAGCTAGGTCCTAGTTATACCCTGTTCACACCGAGCCAAAAAACCTGGGATATTGTCAGGGCAAGCCCTAACGACCCAGGTCGTGGATCAGTGTGAATGGGTGTGCCTGGGTCTACTGACCCGTAAATTAGGCCTGAGACATTAGGAGGGTTATTCCCGGGTCCGACCCCGGTAGCCGCCTGTGTGAACGGGTTAAAAATCCTGGGTCTCACTGAAATAAGCTGATTGGGGGGGGAGTGAGACGTTACATGATGTCAATAGTATACTGCTGATAAAGAGTCCCGGGTCAGTGTGAACGGGCCTGACCTGAGAATTTTCCGTGGATTTTGCCGGGACGGCAGTATGAAACATGGTATAATAAGTAGGTAATTTATAAGCGATCATAGCAGTGAGATGTGTTGCACAATTGGTGTAACAAATTCATAGGCACTAATTGTCATTTGTTCATTTATGACAAATGTATGCTCACTTTTAACCGTAACTCACGGAATTTTTGATATATGTTTGAGAAAAATATCTTAAGTTTCTCTTCACCCATTGTCTTCTCATACAATAGCCTTTGTATACAAATTGCTTTGGATCATAATATATATTGCATTCAAAATTACACAATGAGATACTCACCCAAGACTTGTAGAATAACCTTTCCCGGTGTTACTTTGTCTTCTGTGAATCTATTTCCTTAAAAATGACATACATAAATGTGATTTATGGAGGCTGCTGAGCAAGGTATCATTTGATTTTGTTAGTGTGGGAATTCTGGATACTGTATGTCATGTTTGACCAATCTAAGGGAAATCCCTTTGGATGCAATTCATACATAATTCTGCATGTGCTGAATTTTTGTTCCCTTACCTTTTGTTCACATTTTCTACTCCAGTGTCTTTATTTACATCTGAAATATGTGGTGTGATGCTAGCGGATTTATGGTAGTTTCTGTGCAGTGTCCGCTTAGAATGAATGCAGGGAGCTTTATAACTCTGCAAAGTCACAAATTTGTTAGCGCAGCAGTTGTAATGCCATATTAAAGCCAAACAGTAAAAAGAAAAGAAAAAAGAGAAATAATATTTTCAATGCTCTTTGGAGGAGAACTCACAGATAAATATAAAAAGCAGCAAAGGTCCTGATCCGGAACTTGTAATGTTAGCGAATTTGCTCCCCCAGAATTTTGTGACCCCTCCCCTGCATTTCATGACCCCTCCCGCAGAATTGTGTGACCACTCCCCCAGAATTTCATGACCACTCCCCCAGCATTTCATCACCACTCACCCAGCATTTCATTACCACTCCCCCAGAATTGTGTGACCACTCCCCCAGCATATCATGACCACTCCCATAGCATGTCAGAGCTATTCCCACAGCATGTCTTGAACCCTCCCATATTTCTTTGCTTTCCCAGTTTCATTTGTCCATTTACAGTGTGAAAAAGGCAAGTGATGGGAATGTTTATTCTAATAAACTGATTAAATGTGTTAAGGGCAGTTTACCATCAGTATGTTTAAATCAATACACCGAGTGCTGAAATAGCTGAAGCCTGCACAGCTTTTGGCTGAAATAAACAAAATGCCCACTCTTCATCCGTTACTTAATAGCTTTACTTCCTAGACTAAGTGCACTCTTAGTATATTGAGATGCTGGGGTTTCTATTACATAAACCGGGTTGATCTTTTGTTACTGATCAATGGTCGGTTCTCCTTAAATGGGTTATCCAGTTGGAAGAACTTTTTGGTAGAAACAGGAACAACTCCTGTTACCTGTAGTGTCAGAGAGAAAATATCCTACATTTTTTGTTCCTGAATCCAAAACAACCTTATTACTGTATATAACGGACATAAATGACTGTATTAATAATAATGTGCTTTTTATCTCCTGCAGAGGGCGCTCTTTTCAAGGTACAACCATTGGTTTGGCTCCACTTCAAGCAATGTGCTCATCCTATCAGTCTGGTGGGGTGAATATGGTAAGGAAAATAAATGTTATGTATAGATTGCAATCAATGTCCTCTCTGCTTATTGTGTGTTTGCAAATAGTTACTCACTTGCATAGCAGTATGGAGCATACATATATATTACACAATAGTGGTGATACTATTATACCATGCATTATTACGGTTTTGTCAACATATTTGTCTTCCTTATTATATCCTGTAGACAAATCTATAGCTTATGTTCATAGCTGTTTATGGATAAGTGTAACATTTGGTCAGATGCTTTCTGTAATGCAGCTATTACATCAGTGACCCCTGTAGGCCAATGGTAGTCACTACACTTACTTAAATCATACTATGGACCGTTTCCAGACCTCTGCATGTGATACAGTGTACAGAGGTCTGAATGCCCCTGTCACTTCCCTCTTCTGGGCAGAGTTTTGGACATTTACGTGTCCAAAAACTACCCTAAAGGGTGTCAGGCGGATCTGTGATATGCACCTGCATCTATCCTCCATGCCCCATTAGGTACTGAATGCATAACACGTCCTGAAGGCACTATACAAAAGCAGATTTGAACACTTGATGGGGGTCTATGGACACGCAAGTGTCCAAACATCCGCACAACACGGGAGTGAGTGACGAGAGTTCATGTGCAGGGTCTGAATAAGGTCCATTGTTCTTAGATTTTAGACCTGAGCCACAGGAAGATGCTACAGCCTCTGTCGTAGCAATTATTCAATAAATTATTGGTAACACATGAGAGCAACTTAGTGGTAACCACGTGTCTGAAGTATAATAATGTCTATAATTGCATTATTATTGGCTGCTTTTGATTTGCAGGATCACTCAGACAATGCTATTGGAGTCGCAGCCACGATGGCCCATGAAATAGGACATAATTTCGGAATGAGCCATGACGCTGCCGGCTGTTGTTCTGCAAAACCAGAAGATGGCGGCTGCATTATGGCGGCTGCTACTGGGTGAGACAGCATTCGTCCATGGGGGGGGGATGACAGTATTGTACATGAATGCTGTGGAAATTGGAATTTAAATATATTTATTTTATCTTTTACTACAATTCTCATTATTATTCAGTTAATGAACTAGTTGAAATGACAACTGACTCAACGTCCTCCCCTATTACGGCTTGGAATTAATTCCAAGCATACCCACTGCATAGAGCATGCACCATTGGCCTGAGAGACAGGCCTGCTCTGAGTGTCTGTGGTTGTCTTTGGTTCTCCCATAATGGTTCAGGAATCACTGAATGATAACATCTACAATTAAAAAGATATAAAACACATTGTAAAACTGGATCTTAATTAAGCGTTTCCCCATCGTACACTTGCTGCAGAGGTGGGTGGGCCAATCTTCCGTTGCATGAAATGCATAAAACAGTCTGTACACAATGGGCCCGATCCAGAAGTGAGCGGACGCCAACTAACACAGCGTTTCATGATTTTCTACTGCGCAGGCTCAGAATTAATGAGCACACAACTGCGCCCCATTCAGATCAGGGCACAACTTGAGTGGCGGTGGCTTGCGTTCTGAAGGATGTGTTGCGGGCAGGGCTGCCATCAGCGCACCTGATCCAAAGCTGACCGCAAAAAAAATGACTGTCTAAACATTTGCACCCGCCCCAGGTCCTGTCTATGCCCAGGGGACCGACCTTTCTTAACCTATTCCATACCCTTTTATTAGAATGTGACACTTTGCAAAGGGCCAGAAATTGCTGCTGATGTGTTGTGCCTGTGTCCTAGCATTTCTACTTACAGTAAGAACTTTTTTTTGGGGCCTGATCCAGACTTAAGATCATTTTATTTAATATCTATGCTGTCCATCCCTACCCTGTATGTCTGTACTGTATTTTGTACGGTGCTGCGGACACCTTGTGGCGCCTTATAAATAAACGATAATAATAATAATTTTATGTATGCAAGTGTACCTAAGTTATGCACTACTAAGGATAACACCCTCCCTCTGGCACTGCTTCTCCCTACCCACAATGGGCTGGATCCAGACTTAAGTAAGTGCTTGAAATGAGTTACTCCTGGGCTAAACCATGGTGATTGCAGGGGAGTCATATTTCATCTGTTGCAAACAGTATTAGAGTTGAGAGGTGATGTTTCCTATCCCAAGTCTAAATAACAGTGTGATAGTAACGCTGGTCAGTATCTGTGTGTAGTAAGCAATTCAAAGATATATCCCTGTATGCAAAGCAACAGATGAACTTGACTCCCCCTGCAATCAACATGGTTTAGCCCAGGAGTAACTCATTTCAAGCACTGACTTAAGTCTGGATCCAGCCCAATGTTGTATATTCAGCTTGTGTAGGGATGTCACGTCCTATCATACAGAGTTATGTACAAGTTGCGTATGATCATAGTTACGATGAGTAACATCTGCCACGTGCATGTGCAGCGCAGTTTGTTCCCACAGCCAGACTTACACTTGCCGCATGTGTAAAATGCCTGTCGTTATTAAGTCTGGATCAGGCCCATTGTTTGCATTTATTTAGTATTTTGACTTTTACAATGTACACTGTTCTACCCTGCAGTCACGCAGCGTATTTGGGCATGAAGCTGCTGTGTGCCTGTACGCACCATTGTGTGCCATTTTGGATTGCGCGCAGCCCGTCCCACTTTGTAAAACGCATCTGTGGCGCGCACAATAATCTGGATCGGGCCCCCTGTCAGGAGTCACATTGTATAGTGTGTGGGGCCAGCTTTACAATGCTGCGCATAAACTCTTCACTGTCTGTTGTTTCCAGACACCCCTTCCCCAAGGTGTTCAATGAGTGTAATAAACGTGAGCTGGATCGCTTCCTGCGTTCAGGAGGGGGCATGTGCCTCGGTAACATGCCAGACACCAAGACCCTTTATGGGGGAGCACGCTGCGGAAACGGCTTCCTGGAGGAGGGGGAGCAGTGTGACTGCGGAGACCCTGAGGTTAGTGATAATGCAGAGCTAGACGACCGATGACTGGTGAACTACAAGTCCTAGCATGACATACAGGATATTCTTTTCAAGAGTCTGGCCTTTGTTACGTGTCCACAGTAAGTGCAGTTTTTACTTTAGCTGAATGCTTAGGAAAGGCATCTGACAGGGTACTTATGCATTCGGAATACGTAAATACGCTGTGGCGTATGTTCTGCGCAGGTGTGACCAGCGCCATTATGCATCGGATCACACTGCGCAATTCTCAGTTATGCAAAGTAACCCATTCCAACAGCGGGCATGATGAGAACCGTCTCAACGTACGAATATCCTTTTGTACATAACTAAGTTTCGTACGATAGGTGTTACGTATGTAAATGCGCCCTCCCCTCCAGACACCCTTCTTACACAGTATGTAACTCAGGACACGGTCCCTAATCGTCAAGGAACAGATCCAGAGTTTGAAAATAAGAGGGAAACAGGTGGAAATTTACACCTGGGCAAAACCATGGTAACCAAGTCATTTTATTTTTTTGTGTGTGGGGAGAATACTTTGATTTTGCTCATTGCACACAGATACTGAGCTACGTTACTTTAATACTGTTATTTAAACTTGGGCTGGAAAACATCACCTCTCAACTCTAATACTGTGTGAAACAGATGAAACTCAGCGTGGTTTTGCCCAGATGTAACTTTTCACTTGCTTTCCTCTATAATCGTATAGCGTTTTGCCAGCGTTATGTGCGCAGAGAGCCGCCTGAGTGAAATCTCTCATTTCTTGTAGCAATGTGACAACCCATGCTGCAATGCCACCACATGTACCCTGCTACCAGGAGCTGAGTGTGCCCAGGGGAGCTGCTGCCATCAATGCAGAGTAAGTCATCTCTACTTTATTAGCCACACCACATAAATAACAGGAGACACGGCATGAACTGCTTACAAACACAGCCAGCTATTGTATACATATGACATGCACAACGTATCACATCTGTAACATAATCCCCTCTTGTAAAATCTCCCTCTCAGCTGAGGCCAGCTGGGTTCCTGTGTCAGAGGACATCCCGAGCCTGTGACCTGCCGGAGTACTGCACCGGAGACTCCCCTGTGTGTCCTGCTAACTCCTTCCAGCTGGACGGGACGCCTTGCCAAAATGGAGAAGCTTTCTGTTACAACGGGAGATGCCTCACCCACCAGCAACAGTGCCGGCAACTATGGGGAGCTGGTCAGTCTCTTTCTCTCTCACAGAGACATCAGCGGCCAGATTTACTAAGTTGCAGGAAAGGAAAAGTGGAGATGTTGCCAATAGCAACCAATGAGATTCTAGCTAACATTTTCTAGTATGCAATCGGAAAGTGAGAGCTAGAAGCTGATTGGTTGCAATGGGCAACATCTCATCTTTTCCTTTCCTGCAATTTAGTAAATCTAGTCCCTGGTGGCTCATTTACTCATCTTCATTAAATAAAACATACAGGGCCAGATTTACTAAGCTGCGGGTTTGGAAAATTGGAGATGTTGCCCATAGCAACCAATGATTCTCTAGTATGTAATAGGAAAGTGACAGCTAGAATCTGATTGATTGCTATAGGCAAACTCACAGCTTAGTAAATCTGGCCCACACAGTGTTTTACTAGCCTATGTGGCCTAAGCACCTGAAGTCTGTTGCAATGCTGGGTGTAATGTGTTCAGTTTGAAGACCCATGAATACTGTTGCCAGTAATCTATCTGTACCACAGTTCCAAATCTATCAAAGCATTACCTTAGCTTAGACTACACTATGGGAGCGGAACTCCACAGCAGTGGAACCAAAGACAGTGCGATACAAAATTCTGTACATGTGAGGGTAGTACACTACCCTCTCACATACGGCACTTCCGTAACCCTGGACCCGTAAACCCTCTCAAGAATGTAATTGGTCCTTTAATTGTTGCCATCTTCCGTTTGCATTACAGGAGCGAGCATTGCGCCAGATCAGTGCTTTGAAAGGGTCAATGCAGCTGGGGACCGATATGGCAACTGTGGACGAGATATGAATGGCGAATACAGGAAGTGTGTAGGCGGGTGAGTGTGGAGAATGCTGACTTGTGACCACTGTCTTTGGTAAAATAAACCAGTTGATTAAACAAATTCCGAGCAGCAGCTAATAGGATGATCAGCCTTCCAGAGATGGCTTTAATAAGGTTATTAATCATTATAATTAATTATAAATTATCCCCGCCCACTGAACGATCATTCAGCTAATTTTCAGCCCTTTGTGTGCTGATTGGTCAGAATTGGTGTCAATCCTATCATTGTCAAGCCACTTGTGTTCTGATTGGCCAGTATCAAATTCATTCTCTGCAGGACCGGATTAACAAGAGGGCTAATAGGTCTATAGTCCCAGGCCTCCCTCTGAAAATAGGCCCCCACACTGCAGATCTCCAGGCCTCCCGCTGCAGTGTATAAAGATGAATGTCAGGCACTGACATCCTCCTCCAAAGTATATTAAATAGTGTAGCCCCTTCATAATTTTCAACCCCAGGCCCACATGTATAATAAAGACATGGCTGAATGCAATGACTTTTCACCTTGTGGTTATAAATTGTATTGCATCTAATTTTATTTAATTTTCACTTTTTTAATTTTGTTTTGGGCCCCTAGATTCTAGCTATCTATGATCCAAGGGTGGAATGTGAAAAAATCAGGCCCCATAGCAAGGAGGGAGGGGCAGAATCTGGATGGACGGGACTAGGTGGAGTCAGACGGGACCACTGCCTTATAGAAGCTGTCAGAGGCTGCAACGCTCAGTGGAGTGCTGAGCGCTGTTTTAAGCTGTCAGCCTTTGACAGCTTGCTTCAGTGCAGGGAGAGCAGCTGCAACAGGCCCCCCTCACCTCAGGTTCCTGTAGCAGCCGCACCCTTTGCACCCTTTGTAGTTGGGCCCCTGCTATAAAATGAACACCACATATTAAGACAATCTGGATTAGTGTTACATATTTTTCATCCCATTCCATGTGAGGCAGTAATTACCATGGCTACAGACAGTTTTAATAATAGTGGTATAGGGCCGTATTCAGAGATCCGTTTCTAACGAAAGTTCAGTGCGTATATTTAGGGTCGGATCGATTTTGCATCAACTGCGCATGCGTAGTAATAGCGATACGCCGTCTACGTTGAAGTTAAGGTAAAAAATGGCTAAGGAACGGACTTGTGAATCGGGTGGAGATTAATGCGACCCTAAGTGCGGCGGAAATATACGGACCTAAGGATTTGCATAGAAATGGGCGGGGGGAGACATTTAGATGAGGGAAAGTGGGCGCGCTTACAGAGTTAGGGCCGGTAATATACGCAAGGTCGGGAGTGAGTGTGGCCAGATATGGCAAGTCTATGGAGGTGGAAGTTTAGGTCCGGCCGGAGGTTGCGCAGGAAGTGACTGTTTTTTCTGGTGGGTGTAACCTGCCACTTAGTTGCGTATATTTGCAGCCCGATCGCCGACGGAAGTCTGAATACAGTCTATAATCTTTATAACCCTTGTGAGAATATGGGCCTGATCCAGACCTACGCTCGGGTGCGTATTTAACGGCGGGCGTATGCGTATAAACGTCCAGACGTCCAACGAGCGTTTGAGCCTTGATCGTAACACCTTCGTAAATGCAGTCGAGGGGGCGTGCCTGCCATACGAAATTCGTAAATACGCACCGAGGGACGGGGTGAGGCATTTAAATCGTACAGTATGGGCGTGCTAAGTGTCGAACTACGCATTGAGCTTACGGACGCCCGCGGTTACGATCAGAGGAGTGCATCGGAGGTACACCGGCGTAAATAAGCGTCACTGCTCCTTTGATTGTTGTCCTATTTGTTCTCTATTTATAGGCACGCTAAATGTGGAAAGATCCAGTGTTTAAGTTCTGCCTTCAAGCCTGTAGAGCACAGCGCTGTGGCCATAGACACCACTATCACCGTGAAGGGAACGCGTGTGCTATGCCGGGGGACCCATGTTTACAGAATAAATGAAGAGGAAGATATGATGGACCCGGGTCTTGTCCTTTCTGGAACTAAATGCGGCAACAACCAGGTGATTCAACTAAACGGTTAGACTTATAGGGCCAGATCCAGACATGCGATGCAGGCTGTGCTGGATCTAGCCTTCCGTACGGGTGATTGGAGGCTACTCCTTTTCCTCGTACAGAGATACGATCCCAGAATCCTAGACCTCTACCTTAAAACTTCTGCACCATCTTCACTGTACTGTCTACATACTTCCCCCTCTCACATAGCAGAAAGAGATTTCCCCATCCCGCGTCTCACGTCCTGCTGTTGGAAATGGTCTCAGGATGAAACTCTGAATCTATATCCGTCCTGGTAATGGGGAAAGCTTTACTAAAGCTTGTAGAAAGTGTAGATAACTTTATTTCAACAAATAAAAAATATTCCGATATCCATCAATTAAGGTTAAGTATAATAGCCCATATTCAGAGTACCGGACATATACATATGGTAATTTTTTTACGTAATCTACGTAAGAAAAAGATACGTAGATTACGTTAAAAAATGACTACACATGTGCAGCAGTAAAAATCGCCGGACGTATATGTTATATGTCCGGTACTCTGAATACGGGCCAATAAGAGAAAAATGTAGTAGTGAAAAGGAAGAAAATGTTCTACTTTTTGCCTTTAATATTTTGCCTTTTATTGCCAAATATCAGCAGATTTTTATTTGTTGAAATAAAGTTTAAGGCTTTATATATTTGTATCTGAAGTCCACCACAAAATAAGTGTGTTTATTCAGCCTGGTGGCATCTCTCCAGTACTATGATGAAATTCAGATATATTAGTTTCAAGTAGTTATGTACTGAAAGGGTTTATTATAATAAAAAAAACCTTTATACTGAGATCGAGTTGATTCATTATTTTTTTCTGTGTTTCCTTTTTGAGGTCATCTGTTGTAGTTGCCCATAGTCACCAATCAGATCCTAGCTATCATTTATCATATTCCAGAAAACAGTAGCTGTAATCGGATTGGTTGCTATGGGCAACACATTTATTTGTCCCTTTCTATAAGCTTTATTTATTTATTTGATTGTTCAGGAATTAACAATACAATTATTGGGTGGAAGCGGTTTAGGACTGGTATGTCAGTGTTCTAACAAATTTGTCCACGCCATACACTTTGGGCCAGATTTACTAAGCTGCGGGTTTGGAAAAGTGGAGATGTTGCCCATAGCAACCAATCAGATTCTAGCTGACATTTTCTAGTATGTTACATGAAAGTGAGAGCTAGAATCTGATTGGTTGCTATAAGCAACATCTCCACTTTTATGTGTTAATCAGGCCAATCAGCAGACAATAGCCAGCATTTCTGTGGCCCAGGAAGTGCTATGATTTTATTGTGCTACGTTAATTCAATTAATTTGGATTCTGTCATTTTCTTTTCTCCAGCTTTGCTTTGAGGGCCAGTGCAGAGATATCTCGTTCCTGCAAGTGGATGAATGCACCAAGAAATGCCATGGAAATGGGGTGAGAGTCCGTCCTCTTAGCACAGGAGGGGGGTAGGTTTAGAGGAAACCCACTATGGAATCATGTTAAGTACCACTTTACATATCATCTAGACACATAGGGCCGTATTCAGAGATCCGTTTTTGCGGGGAGTTCCGTGCGTATTTTTAGGATCGGATGAACAGCGCATGCGTAGTCATTAAATTTACGCTATCTACGTTGATTTTAGGCACAGAAGTCCATCAGGCACGGACATGTGAATCGCACTTGGGAACATACGCATGGAGGGGCGTGGTTGTAATCTGTCCAGAGAAAGATACGTAAAGGGGGTGGGGGGAGGCATTAAAATGAGCATTTTAGGGCACGTTTAGTTAGATACACACATACGTAAGTATTATACACACGTAAAATCTAACTAAAAGATCAGAGAGCTCGAGGGACTCATAAGTCTCCAGCAACCCGTCCGTATGGGGGGGGGTGTCGTGGGTGTTGCTCTGCAATGTCTGTGTGTATAATTGCAAACCTATATTTATATATATATATTATCTGTGTGCAGTAAGCAAAAGCAAAGATATATCCCTGCATGCAAAGAATACAATGACATTGACTCCCCCTGAAATCAACATGGTTTGCACAGGAGTAACTTTCCTTTATTATTTTCAAGCTCTGAATCAGGGTGTGGGTGTGTGTGTGTTAGGGAACTTAGAATGTAGCTTCAATGGTGCAGGGACTTATGTGAATGTGAAATATTCTCTGTAAAGCGCTATGTAGTCTGAAAGCATTATATATAAAAAAAATTCTGTTAATTAATAAATAAGACAGGAACAAAAAAAATGTTGATAACCAATATGATAAGAGAAACCCAATGTAGAGTTCAACTTTAACATTACAATATGAAGTGGGGGATAAAAACAGAATGGAAGTTGCTCAATCAATTTATAGGAAATGTTAAACAGTGCGTGAAAGGCCGGGGGCATAATCTGCTTGCCACAAGAACAAAAAGAAAGAAAAGCCGTAGCACACTGCCATAAACCAGTAACAAACTATACTGTTCTATCTGTAAAATAAAACACAGAAATGTTCGTTACACATATTTGCGCAAATATGCGATATGCCACCAGCCACCGTCAAGGCCTTTCTGTATATGGTGGTCCTAACTCTAAAATTGAGGGTCCCAATGTTGGGTCCCATATATATGTTTATAAATTGAGAGCCAACTTACCTAGGAGACACCCCTTAAAGTCTCCAAAATGGCTGCTGTGAAACAGCTCTCCCTCTCAGCAACTGCTCCCAGACATGAAACAGAATA
>WWET01000771.1:334092-344599 GCA_011038615.1 Limnodynastes dumerilii | reverse complement strand
AATTCCAGGTCCACTCTTTGCTCTGAAAAATACAGAGCTGGTGCTGGGCAGATAGGTCCCCAATCTGTTCTATTCTGAGGGCGGTGAAGGGGCTCGGAGCCATCTTCGGGCCCTCAGATGTATTGTGCTATGGGGCCCGATATGTATTTAAATGTTGGGAGGAATGAACCAGTAATCTTACTGTGGCATTTCACGTCTTCTTCAATATATGAGCAGCTCATAGTGATTTGCTCAGCAGTGCTGTGAGGAATAACGGTTCATCACATAAAATGGCTGTCTCCACTGTGTGGAGATGAAAAGTGCAGTTTAGAAATGAAAAATGTATCAGTAAAAATAAATTATTCGCATAAAACTTGTAAGGGGTTTATTTATGAAAAGTGACTATATATCACTACATATCACAGTGATCAAATAAAATATAGCGTGTCATGTAGCATTCTATGTAATTTAGGTGGATTTTGCATTGCAAAGCAGGTACACACAGAGCAGCTGTCATGCAACCACCATTAATATTATGTATGTTTTAGCATTGGCTGGGATCCATAATGTTTACAGCTCAGGATGAGCAGGTGCAAGTCATTATGGATAAAACAGTCAATTGTTTTATATATGTCATTTTTGTAAAACATGGTCCAAGCCAACATTGGAGCACGCTGTAAGTCCCATACCACCCACCCCTTTAGAGGCCAGATTTACTAAACTGCGGGTTTGGAAAATTGGAGATGTTGCCCATAGCAACCAGATTCTAGCTGACATTCTCTAGTATGTAACAGGAAAGTCAGAGCTAGAATCTGATTGGTTGCTATGGCAACATCTCCACTTTTTTAATCCTGCAGCTTAGTAAATCTGTCCCTAGGTATTGTATGTGTAGATTGTGCAGAACATATCATTGCAGGTATTACTGTACCATATGCATGTTTTCAGGCCATGGACAGTGCAAAAAAAAAAAAACATGCTATGTGTGCACAACTTTACACAATGAACTTCCAGATCACCCCGCAGAGTTCTGTAGACATCAAAGTCCAGAACCCTACCATACCTTACCCACAGATCTGCATCTTGACGAACTGCTGATCGCCGCCCCCAGGCCTTCATTAGCATGCCAAGCCCCGCCTGTCTGGCAGGGATTAGACATGCAGAAGTGAAGTGTCGGCCCCTTCTTGGGATCTTCTAATGTACGGAAATCGCTCTAATAATATCTGGCGCCTACATGCTCCAATGTTATTTTTTCAAAGGACTTACACAAAAGGCTTGCAAAAGTCCTCTGACTTACATAAATGAGGATCAGGCCCAATGCCCTCAATGTTCTGTTAAAAAAGGCATTCTGTCACTTTGAAAATAGCCTCCACAGAAGCAACCAATCAGATTCTAGCTGACATTCTCTAGTATGTAACAGGAAAGTCAGAGCTAGAATCTGATTGGTTGCTATGGGCAACATCTCCACTTTTCCAATCCTGCAGCTATCTGGCCCTAGGTATTGTATGTCTAGATTGTGCAGAACATATAATTGCAGGTATTACTGTACCATATGCATGTTTTCAGGCTATGGACAGTGCAAAAAAAAAAACCATGCTATGTGTGCACAACTTTACACAATGAACTTGATCCAGATCACCCTGCGGAGTTCTGTACACGTCAAAGTCCAGAACCCTACCATACCTTACCCACAGATCTGCATTTTGACGAACTGCTGATCGCTGCCCCCAGGCCTTCATTAGCATGCCGAGCCCCGCCTGTCTGGCAAGGATTAGGCATGCAGAAAAGAAGTATCAGCCTCTTCTTGGGATCTTCTAATGTAAGGAAATCCCTCTCGTAATATCTGGCACCTACATGCTCCAATGTTATTTTTTCAAAGGACTTACACAAAAGGCTTGCAAAAGTACTCTGACTTACATAAATGAGGATCAGGCCCAATGCCCTCAATGTTCTGTTAAAAAAGGCATTCTGTCACTTTGAAAATAGCCTCCACAGATTAAAATTTAACGCAACTTGATTTGCACTAATAAAGGACTTTTAATGGTATCTTTATAATGTCTGCTTTTGTTTTACTTATTTTTACTTATAATATCGCTTCACTATAAAGAAACTGATTGTTAACGCAGTATTAATTTCATTCCCTGAACGAGAAACCAAGTAAATCATAATTACAAATAAATTGTCTCATTTTACAAAAATTGTGACCGTAAAAAAAATACAACATAGGCACAAGTGTCTGCAGGGCTGACACGAGTCCAGGACTTTGGACTCTGGCTAAGAGAAGAGGCCTCTTGATACTCACCATGGGCTGGATCCAGACTTACGTGTTTGATATTAGTTACTCCTGGGCTAAACCATGTTGATTGCAGGGGGAGTCAAGTTAATTGTATTCTTTGCATGCAGGGATATATCTTTGAATTGCTTACTGCACACAGATACTGACCAGCTTTACTATCACACTTTTATTTAGACTTGGGATAGGAAACATCACCTCTCAACTCTAATACTGTTTGCAACAAATGCAATATGACTCCCCTGCAATCAACATGGTTTAGCCCAGGAGTAACTCATTTCAAGTACTTACTTAAGTCTGGATCCAGCCCCACGTCTCCAGCAGCAAATATTGGCAGTATCCTTGCTTGCTGCTAGAGAAGTGTAGCAGGCTGCACAACAGCTGGTCAAGGTAAGGATTTCCCTGCACATCGGCTGATAACCGATCACATAGGGGCCAAGCGCCACAGCCTACGTCCCGGTTCCCAAAACTGGTGGCGGCCCTGATTTTATGCCCCTTACCTTGTTTTCTTTCTTTGCACAGGAATAATTTATTTAGCAAATACATAATAACCTGCAATATGTTGGGAGCGTTTCACACCTCTGTTATGTATGACAAAGCAACTCAGTTGTGGCAGAAATTGTTGGAAACTAAATAAAGCTATTTAATGAATGAACAGTGGAGCATGTTGGACTTTCCTTTTAATCTTTTGTCCTGCAGGTGCTAAGGAGGAAGGAAAGGGGTGGTTTGGGGGGGGGGTTTGGCACCGGTTACACTCTCTGGTCCGAAAGTGTCATTGCCGAATATGGGACTTTCGAAAGTTGATTTTCGAATACTTACCACTTCCTACTGTTTTTTAGTGAATGGGTGAGTATGCCATTCGGCATATTTTACCCATTCACTTTCGCAATTACCGTATTCTTCCGCTGTCTGCGATATCCCTCCGCCGCACCTCTGCCGCTGCTCGACGGACCAGCAACAGGTGAGTAACCTATCTCTGCAGGTTAGGGTCAGGCTTCTGGGGAGGGAGGGTTAGGGTCAGGCTGCAGGGGAGGGAAGGTTAGGGTCAGGCTGCTGGTAGACTTTCTTAGGGTTCAGGGTGCTGGGAGACTTTCTTAGGGTCAGGCTGCGGTAGACGGTGGGCTAGGCTCAGGCTGCCAGGAAAGGAGGGTTAGGGTAGTGAGAGGGGATGGTTAGGGTTAGAATTAGGGAAGGGACTATTTTTACTTGCAACTTGGTTGAATGGAGCTTTCGGTGCTCTGTGGATCGAGGCATAGCAATCGAAATCCCAGGGGGGGGTTCAATGTGCAGGATCCAGGTTTCCATTATTTTCTTCTGGGTTTCAATCAAAATTTGCCAGTTTTTTCATACATATTCCAACTTCCATGCTTATCGCAGGCACAACCATCCAGGCTCCCAAATGTCATAGGGATGTCTTCTCTATCTGTTACTATTTAATCTGTCTCTAGATCCCCTTTATGCATTTTACAGATGGCGGAAGATTTTAGAAGGATACGTAATACAATAGTAAAAGTCACTACATCATTCACAGATAATATTTTACTTTACATCATAAATCCCAGAGATAATTTTACCACCCTCAGTGGCGCACCCAAAAAGGGAAAATGTGAAAGAGGGGTGTGGCTTCACAGCCATGTGGGGGCAGACTGACCTAGAGGAAGAAATGGCCTGTGCTGCAATTTTTTAAGTGCAATAATAAAAATGCAAAAAATGTTTAAAACCTCAACTGGCTCTGACTTATAAGTGGTGTGCGCGGTTAAACAATTTACTGTGCCTTTTGTGATACTACTTTGCAGTTTATGTAAGGTATTTCCTTGCTAAATATCCATATTTCTAATTTGTAAGCAGCACCCACTTTTTCTGACTAACAAGCCCATAATTATTAAGATTGTTGCGGTCTCTTTTTTTGTTTTTTGTGCTGCAATAGGGAAGCAGGTGGTGGTGAAGAATGGCCACAACAAATTCAACAGTGTTTATGCACTAAAATACAATAAATGAGCTTATGGGCGCTTAATTAATAAATTCAAAATTATAAGTAAAAATAGCTGCCGTCTGAGGACTACTTGTGGACCTAACAACTTACAATCCTTGTTGAACATTGTATCCACTATTCATCAAAATAATTGGCAATTGGATCCTGCTAATACTGATACAACCGGGAGAAAGATCTACGCACCATCAGGGGGTTGGCCACCCACGGAGGTTGCTCAAGCTACAATTATCTCCCCCTTTTGGATCCGAATACGAAGAAAAACTGACAGCGGTATATAGAACCACCATTATCCGGGAGGCGTAGAAAAAGTACCGGTATCGTAAGCCAACCTTCTTTATACACATGGTTGAATTGAATGGTTTATATTAGACAGCTTACTGCAGCCTTATACTTACACAACCCACTACAATATCACTGGAAGCGGGGACCGAATTTAATCTCTGCCCATATATTATTGGGTAATAACCGGGACTAACGCGGACACCAGTGGAGTAGTGGGATTTAATACAGCTTTATATTGGTACCTCCCGTAATTCATCCAGCTACCGAAAGTTGTTTTATATGTGCCAATTGTACCAGCAATACTAGCGCATGTATATTGTATTGCAGGGACATACATTTAAAGTGGGACTTTACCAAGGATTTCAAGTGGAATATAGATCATTTTAGGTCCATGTTTTGATTTCTTTTTTGATGTCTTAAGGTTTAATAAATCTATTAAATTTTACAAGCATTATTTTTGCCAGTGTCTAATTAGTTAATTAGAGCCACCAGAATATACAAGTGGTTTTATATGATATAACATTCCATATAATTTTGGATAATTTAATAATCAAAAGCGCTGTCATTGTTTTTCTTTTGTTAAGTGTTTATGCACTGACACAAGCCCCAGTGTGTAATGTGCTCTGCTAATGCTATTAGATGTGTACTTCCAAAATAAAACTACTATTTTAATGTGTGAAAGAAGGAACATAAATCACCTAAAAAAAAAAATACCAAAAACTGGACTTGTTACAGCCAATAACCAATGCAATTCCTTAAAGGTATAATTTTTATTATTTTGAAATCTATATTATACACTTCCTGCTTCCACAGAGACTGTTAATGGATGTCTTACATGTCTTGGCAGTCAGATAGTACGACCATATTATCAGTATTGTCATTTTCCATAGGTTTTATTTATTTTTATGTTTTTTGTTTTTTTTTAGCAGTGCCATCATATTGAGTAGCTCTTTACAATTTTAAACAGTCCATATTAAGCTCTGCTGCATTAGTCTAATTCCCTAACATACACATATATAGAGCTTATTTATCCTGTTTCCCACTTGCAGCAGCTCCATCTGTGCTATCAGCTTAAGAGGTGTTAATTGATTAAATACAGCCTTCCAGCGATGACATCATCCCTGCGATATGCTGACAGCCCAAGAGGCGTTTATTGCGAGTACATTACCTTGCACTATTGGATTGAGTATCCAAACAATCTAGACGAGGGTCTTCCCCTCTCTCTTTTATATTACATGATCATCTCAACCTTATTGTGAAGGAAAAAACAACCTATGATTAATTTCTGAACACTATTGAGGATTTTGGTTTCCAAACCCCTTTTGAAATCAAACCTTGGAGCGTCCATTATGGAACATTGTTATTACATGGCGGCTCAGTGAGTAGAACTTGTACCTCACCTCACAGTGGTCACTGAGTTCATGAGTTCGATTCCTGGACTAGGCCTTATCTGTGAGGAGTTTGTATGTTCTAACTATGTCTGCATGGGTTTCTCCTGTTTCCTCACACACTCTAATTTACTGGTAGGTTAATTGACTGCTTATTCAATAAAAATTAACGTATGTGTGTGTGTGTATATAGCTCCAGTAGGGGCAGGGACTGATGTGAACACCTACTGATCTCTGTAAAGTGCTGTGGACAATTTGTGGCACTATATAAATTATTAGATATTTCAGTGATTATGGTTTATTTTTTGCCAACACAATTCTATGAGATATTTTTTGTTTGTTTTATATAAAACAAAATATTTAAGTTATTAATTTTTTTTTTTTTTTTAATGCAGGGTCACCTAAGTAACACACTCAAAATGCATATGTGCCAGTTGTGAATTTGTTTGTAAAATCAACTATTTTTTATTCCTATCCCTACACACAGAACAACTCAATGAACTAGTAGAAAACCCAAAACTTGTATTCTGGAGATGGTAAACCACCTGGTTCCAAGATCCTGCAGCCATGTGTTTTGATGCCTGTTTTTATCTTTACCTGGCACGATTATTCCAAATACTTGAAGTATTGCATGTTTTAAATAAATCGTTTTACATTATGGAGAACCCCTTCTTGAAGCACAAGCTTCTTAAGTGTGAATCAGGCCCAAAGTGAGTATATTCAGGAGTACAAGTAAATTAAACTAGCTTTACTATCACGTTTATTGCATTCTCAAACCTTAATTCATATTGCTTGATGAACAGCCGCTTTAAAGAAGAAAACCCATGTAAGATGATGCTTAACAGACAAACATTCTGTTGAAGAGTTCCAGTGGCAGCATCCAAGAAGGGCTGTAGTGTTAAGAGGGGAGGTCTCCTGGGAAGAAAAAAATAATAAGGATCAGCATGAACAGAGGTTTGATATGCACGGATATAGTGATAACAGATAAAAGCCGTGCAAATGGATTGGACAGCACTAAACACTTTTGTAGTGAGAAGATCATCAAAATGGGAGACAAGATGATTTCAATAAGAGAACAGAAAATAATGACGGAGAGCAGATGGGTTATTTCTGCAGCAGCTCATTGAATAGATTGTATTAAAACACATTGCAGCAAGATGGAGGTTACAGCTGTGTAAACAACTATTTTGAAATAAAAGACAAAAATGTTTGATTTCTCTAACAGTGAAGTAACAGGATTTTTATAGTTTAAATAAATCATTTTCTCTACAGCCACACATTATTACCCTCCCCGTCCCCACATGCTACAGCCACACATTATCCCCTTCTCCATTGCACACATGCTACAAGCACACATTTACTCCCTACACTACCCGCATGATACAAGCACACATTTACTCCCTACACTGCACACATGATACCCCCTCCAGCCCGTATTCTCAGCCACACATTAACCCCTCTGCCCACATACTACAACACAACCCCCCATTAGCCACATGCTTTACTCACACGTCTCCTGTGCCTACATACAACCATCTCCCAGACATCCCCAATGCTCACTCCCCATCACCACTTATTTGTACCTTTTTTTTGTCCACCAGGGAGATTTCCAGCAGCCAGCCTGCAGCTCCCTCCACAGCACACAAGAGACAGGCACTGTCAAACTTTCCAGCAGCCCAGCAAGACACCGCACCATGTGACTACTGCAGTCACATGACCCGGTGGCTGCCGAAGCCAGGGGATCAAGCTACTACCAACATGTGACTGCATGGGTCACGTGGGCTGCCGATGTCACTTGCTGCTGTGGTGAAGAGGGAAGCCTGGAGAGCGTCACATCCCGGAAGTTGTCGTCGTGAGGGCGGCTGTGGCTGTTGTTGCTTTTTCTTGTGCTTGGAGTCAGAGACTGCAGGTAATGTGTGTGAGACAGCTCTCTTCCACATGCATGTGCTGTGCTGGGAGATGTCTCCTCGCTGTATTAGCTGTGACATTGTAGAAATGGGTGACACATGCACATCAGACTGTCTCCTGAGCTGCTCTGCAGAGCCCATCCATCATGCTGCTGGTGCTGTTACAGAACTTGTCTCAGACCCACTTGGGGGACAGTCTGTCTACTGTTTTTTTCTTTTGCTTTCTGCGGTACTTCTAAGCATGAAAAGCTGAGTGCTTTCTGAACTGTTTAAATGGGCTTTTTCTCCAGGGCTTCTGTTTCTTGTATGGTTTGTCCAGTGCTCTGCTCCTTTTTTTTGTATGATAAAGGCACCAGTGCTTCCATAATTATATTAATTTATTTATTTACCCATTATAGTGCCCCCTATCTCTGTTATGTCCCATTAAAGTGCCAGAGCAAAACCCTAGGGTGGCACCGGCACATCTTGGGACCCTTTAGTTTAGTGCTCCTCAACCTTTTCTCTCCCTTGTCACACCTAAGCCCTTCACAGAATTCTATGGTAACACCAAAGCAAAAATATAAAAAAAAAAAATCTGTATCCCTTACTATCCCCATCATGTTTCCAGCCTCCCCAGTAGCCTGAGTTGTGTGTTTCCAGCCTCCCCAGTAGCCTGAGTTGTGTGTTTCCAGCCTCCCCAGTAGCCTGAGTTGTGTGTTTCCAGCCTCCCCAGTAGTCCCCATTCATGTGTCTGCAGCATCCCTGGTATTCCCTATTCATGTGTCTGCAGCGTCCCTATTATTTCCCAGCAGGTGTTTCAGGCCTATTATAAAAACAACCTGTATGTGTTTGCTGGCACTTTACTATGTAAATCCGTTCACGTTGGCCCCCCACCAAATAATAATTATTATAGATCTGAGGGGATTAATAAAAAAAAATATTATAATGCAAACTCAAGTGCTGTTAATGAAGATAATGAATCCAGTGTAGCTTCCTCATTGAACAACTATTCTTTCTTTTATCTACCCATCTGGGTGGAGATGTCTTGTTTCTAAACATGGGTTCTGAAGATAAATGTTTTAATTAAATTATAAATCTTTATTAATGTATGAGATATGTACAACTACAACTTGCCATTCATTGTCCGTAAATTTCCTCCATAACTATAATTCACTGTTTATTTTGATTGCCTTTTAGGTGTTCACTATGGGTGAGCCCCAGCAAGTGAGTGCTTTGCCCTTGCCACCGGTGCAGTACATCAAAGAATATACAGATGAAAACATCCGGAAGGGTCTGGTTCTTAAACCACCTCCGCCCATCAGGGACAGCTACATGATGTTTGGCAACCAGTTTCAGTGTGACGAGCTGATCATCCGTCCCCTTGAGAGCCAAGGCATCGAGCGACTCCACCCTCAGCAGTTTGACCACAAAAAGGAGTTGAGAAAGCTAAATATGTCTATCCTTATCAACTTCTTAGACCTGCTGGAGATCCTGATTCGCAGCCCAGGTAGTATACGGCGGGAGGAGAAGCTGGAGGACCTAAAGCTGCTGTTTGTCCACATGCACCATCTCATTAACGAGTACCGGCCGCACCAAGCACGTGAGACCCTGCGAGTGATGATGGAAGTCCAGAAACGTCAGCGCCTGGAGACGGCAGAGAGGTTCCAGAAACACCTTGAGAGAGTGGTGGAGATGATACAAAACTGCTTGGCCTCCTTGCCCGATGACCTACCCCTGCCTGATGGTAACGTCACCATCAAATCTGAACCTATGGATATGCAGGAGGCAAACTCAGACCAACAATGCCAAGACAGCGCCCCGGAAGCAGCCGTCTCTGTAAAAGAGCCCACGGCTGATAAAGATGCAGCTATGTGTGTTATCATTGATGAAATGACATAGGAAATAGTTATAGTCAGCATAGATCATGAACCAATGCTGGGAGCTTGCAGTGGACTAATAAATCTACAGAAAAGATCTGTGTGCTTCCTGTCACATGCTCTCAGACCGTGTCATCCAGCATAGACGTTTATATGGGTGTGATAGACGTTTCACAGTAATTTTTATTTATGGGACTGTATTGAAGAAACTCAGGAACTCCTTTTTGTACAGTTAATATAGATATCTACCATTTTCCTCAAAATTACCGCCAGTCTGTATTACTACAAGCTATACCCCATTCTCTCGAATATGGTGCAATTGTATATGCGCCTAATAAGTTAGTGAATGTTTTTATTTTGTTGCATGAGTAAACAAGATAATGTATGAAAGATGATGCATAGTGTGATTTTTTTTTTTATTATTATTATTTACGTTTTCATATAGATCATACTTTTTCTCTGTTTTATTTCTCAGAAAAACAATGAAAAGATGTTTTTGTATACTAAAAGTATGTGTAGAAAATACTCCCTCCCACACATTCTTTGTTTTTTACTTCCTCAAACGTTCCAAAATATTTTATGTAAGGTCAAATGGTTTTTGGGTTTCAAAAGCTGTTTAATACATTCTTATGATATGATAAGGCCTAAAAATCTTACTGATAAATTACATTTTTTTTTATGTTCTTAAATATTTTCCCTTTTATTAGTGATTTATAAAAAGATTTAAACTTATGGTCTTCTTTTCAAATAACTGGCAGAGCATAAATGAGAGGAGCATAGCTGTTAATAGCAATTGGAGAAGTGTGCAGAAT
>WWET01000771.1:261283-296354 GCA_011038615.1 Limnodynastes dumerilii | reverse complement strand
AACACCAATGAAAAGAGATATAAGATAGAGTGTTTATATATATATATATATATATATATATGTATATATATATATGTATATATATATATATAGGGTCAATCTTAAAGGGTCAATCTATCGCAGGGAGTGAATGAAAACTCCCTGCAGACAGCTCCTAACGCCAGCCTGAGCTGGCATTAGTTTCACGCTGGGAGCCGAGTGACAAACTCCGCTTCCCGGCTGTATTCTCTGCCACTATCACTTAAAAATTAAGTCTATAAATAGAGTCCATAGTGTCTAATAGCCCTTCGTATTATTAAAAAAAAAACCATTATGCTAAGTTGGAATTCCCAAATTCACCACCAGAGGGTGCTCTGTAATAGCTACTAGATATCTCTAACTGGAGTAGGCTAAAAATGCATTGTCAGTTTCCTAACAAAGCTTGTTATGGTAAGTGGTGAATTGTCGAATACATCTACATCAGGGGAGATCCGGGAGAGAAGAGATAGAGACCGGTACAGGGGCATGGCTTAATGAGACAATTGATGCAAGCCAGGTCCCCAAGCTCCACCCCCTGACCATCAATAGCCGTTTTCATAGTATTACTAGGGGTAGCTGAGGGGCTTGGTAATGCTAATTGCGTCATCAGGTCCCATCCAGTTCCTAGTAACACTATGAATACTAGTGTTACTAGGTTGGGGGCATTACTTGAGCATGTGGTTTGCATGAAAACACAGCCTCAAGTCCCCTGCAGGAGATTTGCAGGCTCTCCTGGGATACCGGAAGAACTGGCAGAATTTCGGGAGACTCCCCTATATTCCGGGAGAGTCTACAACCCTGATCTACATATATAACATATACATGAGAAAAATGTCACAATTATGCTTTTTTATTATTATTATTATTATTATTATTATTATTATTATTATTGAAACAATTGTTCTATCTTGATATGAAATACCCGGGGTAAATTTAATAAGGGGTGAGTTATAAATCACTAAATTTGGGTTCCCAAATCACCGGATTAACCAAAGGGAGCTTTGTGTCGGCAATTTATAATCTACAGTAATGTATGGTCATTTTTGGAGGGTTAACCATAATTTATCTTAAAAAATCGCTGCTGTCCGTGCCCCTTAGTGTAAAATATATATAAAAAAATTATTCAAACCTATACTAAAAAGTATAAAACAGCTAATGAATAAATCCATGGCACAGCATACTACGGGCTGTCATTACCTCTTTGCATTCTGGCGCATATAGTACTAGAAGGCACAGCATGGCTAGGCTGTGTCTTTTAGTACCATAAGCGGTAGCATGCTAAGTGTTATTGGCCACTGCACCCTGAATTATGTGGCCAAATAACTATGTGTGTCCATTAATTACCCGTCAGAGGTTAACTATAGAGGACCAAAAGTGACAGTGCTGTCATTTGCAACAGGACCTAATTGAAGCCGGACCTCCTTCCCTCTCTCTCGCGTGAAGATACCTGAAGATATAGAACGGATGCTCCCGATATCTTCAATCAAGCCATCGGAAGAAAGGACACTTGAACTGTATGAGGTTTTTAAAAATGATTTAATTTATTTAACACTATTATGTTAACGGAATTTATTTTATTTCCTTTACAGTGATTTGTAAAATAGCTGCAAAATCGCCAAAAAATCATTTGTATGTTATGCCTTTTCTAATTTGCCAGGGTGATGTTAAAAAATGGTGGTTTAGCAAAGGCATAATTTTGGGCGGTTTTATGCCAATTTTCCATTTAGTAAATGGGGCCATTTCAAATTCTGTGGAAAAAGCTCTGTATTTGACAAATATGACTTTAGTAAATCTGGCCCCTGGCGTTGTTATATTGAACATTGCTGACCAGTGTTATGTGGAGGGAGATGAATGTGTAATGTAAACTTTAATCTACAAACTTTCAAGTGTTCCCTTAAAACTCATCTCTTCAGACAAGCTTATCAAATTCCACAACCTCCCTAAAATAATAAATAAATAATGTAGGGTTATATGGGGCTCTCTATACATATCATTATATTATATTATATTAAAGACAGGAGGCTGGATCCAGACTTAAGTAAGTGCTTGAAATGAGTTACTCCTGGGCTAAACCATGTTGATTGCAGGGGAGTCATCTTCCATCTGCTTAGAGTAGGGGTTATAGTTGGATTCAAAACTGAAGGGATGGAGGGAAGCCAAGGCAGAAGCTGCAATGGTGTCCGTATAAACTGGGCTTCAAGAGCAACCCATTGTTTTGTGGAGAGGTATCTGACCACTCTATGATCCTCTGTAAGAGGGATGCTGTGTAGTATAATGTGAGGCAAGGGACCTGGAGGCCACCCATCTGTTTGGGACGGAATAGGATGTCTCTATGGCATCTGGGTCTTTTCCCGCCCCAGATAAATTCTAGTAATATGGTCTGAGCTGATTGAAAAAAGGAAGAGGGAAGAGTGATGGAGAGAGTTTGGAAGAGGTAAAGACATATTCATTTTTATGGTGTTTAAGCGCCACAGCCATGACAGCTTCTTTGAGGACCATGACTGTAGATCTTTGTGGAGATCTGTGAGCAGCGGGAGGAAGTTTAGGTTATATAGGTGGTCACAGGAATTAGTTAAATTTACCCCCAAATATTTAATATGAGAGGCCTTCCAAGTAAACTGAAACCTTTCACCCAGTGTCTCGCGAGTGGAGTCATCAACATGGATCCCCAGAGCGAGTGATTTAGAGGTATTTACTCCGAAGCGAGCAAAGTCCTCCACAAAGGCGGGAAGAGAGGACAGTGGATCAGTGGCAAATGTTAGTACATCATCGGCAAAAAAGCCAATTTTGTTTCCATCCCCCCTGCAGTTACCCCTTTTACAATATATTATTAGTACTTCTGATAATAATATTATTGCAAGATAAAAGAACACGGGACCGGATCCTGAGGTACAAACATCAGGGGACTTGCGCTAGTCATTTGTGTAAGTCCCCTGACTAGGAACATTGGCGCATGCATGCACCAGATGTTTTTCTATGATAGACCCGATAACATTTACCAAGTTTGGACTCCAAGGGCCCGATTCAAATAGCTGCAAAAGACGAGAAAAAGCTTACGGAGCACTTTTCCCTGTGTATTACGTTAGGTAAAATTCACTGATTTTTATGCGCAAATCTATGGTTATAAAAATCCACAAATAAAAATTTGCGGAATTAGCTTCACTCCGCAAATAATGCAGGTGTGAAACTAATTGAATCGGCCCCATGGCTTTTTTAAGATAGGGGGCCCGTCTGCTATGAATAAATTCTTGCATTATATCATGTAACTCTTATTTGATATTTGCATATTTGCATTTACCTGTTTTTTTTTGTAACCCATATTTATTAATCTTCACTTCCATATTATTAAAGATTTAAAAAAAATAAACAATTTAAGGTTTAAATTTAATTAAAATGACGTAAACCCTTTATTTTCTTCTTAAACAGCACTGCCTATGTCACGGATGGGAAAGTAAAATTCTTGCAATATTAGGTTTAGTTGTACAGCACTGGAAAAGTTATTAGCATGGTGCAAATATGCAGTAATCGAAAGATACCAATAAGATCCTTTTTCACTTTATAATTTACAGTAGTAAAGGTCTATTAATAGTATATATCTTAGGATTAATGAATTTCAATTACCTACAAAACAAATGCGTTGCATAATGTACTGGATTTATATCTACAGATCTGTCAGAAATCATTAAATTTGCGATAAAAATTCCAAAGTGAAATCCAATTTTCCATGTCAATATTAAGCAATGGTTTCAATTTTCACTTCACAGTTACCTGAATGATAACTGTTTCCCTCCAGGGAAAACCATGAAACCTCCCCTTTGCAGAAAATCAATATTTCTTATCTCCAGTCAATTAATGAGTTCTAAATGAAACTAAATGTTCAAAACTTTTTGAACCTGTCTCTGAAACTATAAAATATAGTGTTGTGTTAGCGTGTGGTCTAACAATCAGCCATTGTTGGCTGTAAACAATTACTTATCTTAATTTAATACCATTAATCTACTTTAGATCTTGGGAGTAATATTGATTACGCCATGATCACAGATTAAGATAAAGTTTATTTTGCCATTCTTCAAGTCATGAGTTTAGTTTGACAGTTTTAAAGCCCTATTTACCATCTTGGAAGGATGGTGTTATATCAATATAGTGAAGCATGTGTTCTTTTATCCCATATGCAAGCAATATTCTGGACTTCTCTACATCCCACAGAGCAGATCAAAGAGACAACATTTGTAAAAGAAAGAAAACTATGCAATATTTAATGATATTATATAAGTTTAAGGTGGATTTATCCATTACTTTTGGTGATAAAAAGGGGAGGCACAATTAAACTTACGAAGGTTACTGCCAAGAGTAGACTTACACACAGGGCACAGGGAGGCTGGATTTTGCTCACAAGGGGCCTGATTCAAACAGAGTTGTCTAACCCAGCCCATTCAGCCGTTTAAATGCCTTTCCTACCCAATGTTTTTTAACTTTCTTCTTCTGGACTACTGGCATGCAAGCCCCTTCTTACGGATGTCACTATGTACAGAGATGACCTCTATGCGTAATGGGGTTTTTTTGCGTAATATCTGGCTTGCGCATTCGCAAATCTCAAAAAACGCCAAGATACGCACACGGCCTGCCTATATTTAGGAATGTTATTAAGTGTGAATCAGGGCTAAGGGGAGCTACAATACAGTAAAGATGTGCCAACAAACTCTGAACTGTCCCCATTTTACGTTCACACAAGCAGAAAACCTTAAAGCAGGGTAAGTGTATTAGAAGTCTTGCAAGGCAAGTAGTTAGTGGTGGGATAGCTCAGATTAGTGGATTGGTCTCTAATTGTGGGCTCCCACACTCCTCCTGCATCCTTTGTTTGGATGTCTGATCCCTATAAAATCAGATATCTGGATCCGGTCCTATAAGGAGACATACATTATATTTAGTAAATTCCTGACTAGAAGTAATAAAAGTTCGTAGATACGCACAGAATGTAGCATTGCGGATTTAATTTTTATAATACTTTTTATATAATAACATTCTGTTCTTAAATAAGTCATACATCAGATAGAACTGAGGTTACAAAATGACATTTAAGGCAGATAAAACTTTGGCTTAGTAACTAGATTAAATTATGATGAATGGAGGTAGTTGGAGTAACTGGTGATTCTCTAAAGAGAGTTGGGGGCTTATTCAAAGGGGCTTATACACCAGCTTGTGTAGAGTATCTTGGCGTGATGTTGCACTGAGCATGCTCAGAAACGTGCATGCAATCACGCCTGATTCAGACCGCAACCCAAGCTGCGCCAACTTGGTTTTTGAATGCTGTGTTGTGCGAAGGAAGGGGTTTAGGCACTTAGTCAATGTACAGTAAGTATACCCTCCAGCATGACCCGTTCCATTAGGTACAAAATACTCTGCTCCTCAGTTTCCAACTGTCAGTTACTATGGTAACCTCCTTTATTGAACAGGCGATTAGTATTTTAAATATCAGTTAATTTATTTAAACCAGTTGGATGACAGTTGGAAGCTCAGGAGTGGATTAAATTGTACCTAATGGAATGTTGGAGTAAGGGCAAGCCTCATTCTTTGATATTGTGACAGAAGAGCTTGCACTCTTCATAACCATCAATTTCAGTATAAACGACATTGTACGACCCTGCACTTGTGCTGGGTTTATGGTCACGTAGCTGGATGGAGTTTGGCTGTAGTCATTTAGATGTGCCAGTGCTTGTGACTTTGAATCGCGCACAGTCCACCAATGAGATGCATATCTATAGCAGATGCACTACACATGCCTCTGGATCAGCTCCTTAGTTCATAGGGTGTAAAATACTGAACGTTGATTGGATCCAAACCCTACCTTAACTTTTCCTCTTCCTAAGTACTGACGAACGCAATGGATTTACGTACGTGATGGCCAAACCCAGCCCATACTGTCCAATTTAAATGCCTCCCTCCACCTACAAAGCGTAATTATGGGTGTCATATTGATGCCCCCGCCCCTTCGTTCGTATTTACGCTGATGGTACGTACGTTAGGAGTTATGTGGTGTAAATACGCATGCGCAGTAAATACAAATGGGTGAAATAACGTCATCGGCTAGCGTACTTAGCTTAGGATCTGACCAGGTGTTCACCAGAGCCCCTGAAGGTTTGCATTGACTTGCTTGCTGGATAGTAGCAGGTCGCAACCCTCTCAACACATGCAGTGACACTGAGACAGTGAACAGGATCAGAGTAGTAAAAGTATTAGTGCAAACAGGGAACTATAGATACAAAGACCAACAGTGATCCAGGGATACTAGAACCAGAGACACAAGGAGTAGAGGAACACTGGAACTAAGGACACATTACCAAGCGGACACACGACCATGAAAGCCAGGACACACGGGCAAACTCGAGGACACGAATCAACAGGCGGATGAAACCTGTCTCTCTGACCCTGGGGGTCAATAGGCAAAAGGGAATACCTGGTGACAAGGTCAGAGAGACCAATGAGAGAGACCTCAATGATTAGAACAGAAAGCATGAGAGCAGATATAAACCAGGAAGTGTAAACCGACAGAGGGAGCATCACATGATCGGTAAAAGGTAAACAAATGCAGTGAGAGAATTACGCAATCATGACATTGGATCTGTTTAAACATGCTTGGGATAAATATAAGGATAGCCTAAATCTCAAAGTAAATTGAGAGTAAATTAGGATCTAGTAGGGTAAAATTATAAATAAACAACTGGGCAGACTGGATGGGCCACGTGGCTCTTATCTGCCGTCACTTTCTATTTTTCTATGACAATGCATTATTGGATGCATTTGTGTTAACAATAAGGTTTTGTAGGAGTTTTTTTGGCAAGTCCCCTGTAAACACTGCTCTTGGTGCAGTTTTTGAATCCCTTGTGCAGCAATTTGGACAAAGAACTACATTGACGGCTTAGCTGGGAGGATTACTGGGAGCTATGAAGTATCAGAACACAAATATCTTCGGCTTCATATTAGGCTCCCGATCCAGGGAGTGAATATTGTTCTCAGAAAACAGATGTTACTGAGAGATTGAAAAATCAATGTGCCCATAGACTGTGACAGTTTATTGTAAACAAGATTTTTTGAAGGTATGAAATCTTATCATAACAATATAAAATATTTATAAGGGTTTTCCATCAAGCCTGGAGAAGGTTTGGCTTTGTTGTGACCCTGAGGACTTACTGGAATAAAAATAACCGAGTGGCTATTATGATCTTTAACCTAAAATAGCAACACATAGGCCATGCAGTAATCTGGTTCTGTATTATTCTATCTTTCATATTTCCATAGTTTATGTGTATTACTAGTATAGGGTAGCATTCATTTACTATTTATATTAAGTATTTCTGAGCTTTTCCAGCAAATGCCATAAAATATATTGCTGTAAGATGAATAGTTGAGAGCAAAAAATTGTATTATCCCAGAAACCATTGCCTTCTTTAAACAATCTGTATTTCAAAGTTTATCTCTTGAATGCATGAAGCTTTATTTAAAATTAAACTTGTTAACATAAGAGATATATAACAGAAAAAAAAGCCCACTGGCGCCCCCAATCCTTTATCCAAGTTCAGTTTATAAATTTGTAAACACGTCTCCCACATGTCCAGATTTGTTGTCCTGATGCTTCCAAACAATGGAGATGTGTTTAGGAGCATGAGGTCAGGCTAAAGTCCAGTCAGGCCCATTCTCTGTGACACTGTTTTCTGTATCACTTAAAACCTGAATTTTGGATAATATGGTTAATATCGAGGAGGTTTTCACTGTAATCTGGCTACTGGGTGACACCAGGGTTGTTGACTTTTAAAACAAACAAAGCCCCATAGGGCTGCAGTGAAATAAACGTCAGGCAGAGGGTCAGCAAGCATCAGCGAGGACAGGGTTAATTTGGGGGAGTGGGTTAGCTAGATTAGGCAGAGTTTGGTAGGCAGGAGTTGGTTAGGTTGTAGTTGAGGGGGTGGAGGTTAATGGGGGTTATTTAAAGGTGGGGTGGGCAGGCTTAGGCATTCTTCTTGCAGTTTTCTCCCTCCCTTTGTATTTGCGTTGTTAATATAAGTTGTTTATATTGTCTGCAAATTAACCTTTCTTTTTCAGCCGGTGCATGGTGGGGTGGGTAGCAGTGGAGGGTCAGCAACTATGGGGATTTTGTTGGCGCAGGGGAATGTTGGGGGGGAGGGTGGGGGGACCAGTCTGGCAACAACATCACCCACGAGCGTTCCAAGGACATCAGAAGTAACCGGTTGAGTCCTATAGGAGGTGCCACCTTCCAGGTGCTGGGGTGGCAGTTTAAACGGGAATAGTTATGTGTTCTTGCTGGAAGACCGGTCTCAAGGGGGGCGCCTTTGGTCAGTAGACCTATTTTTTCTATGTTGAGGTTGAACGTTAGTATTTGGGCTTGGGCGATATTAGGCTGAACCCTCCATCTGCTATTGGGCCACCTAACACTACTTACCTAAATTTTATAGTCTATGATATCTCAATTCCAATTGGCCCTCATTTAAATAAATCCATGTTTCCTTTTAAACCACAATCTGGTGTCCGTGTCTTTATTTGGGGGATAAGTGGTGGCTGAAGATTCCTCTGCCGTTTCTCCCAGGAGTTCCTGGAGGGAAGCCATAGATACATGCAGGGGCGGCACTTAATGACACAATTTATGCAAATCACATAGTTAAGCCCCCCCCAATAACTATTAATGACCCTTATGGGTTTAATAGGTATGGGGGCAGGGCTTGATGATGAAATTTGCGTCATCAAGTCCTTACCTGTCCCTAGCAACACTTTTTTTCTCCTCTTTGGGCCATGGAGAGAAAGAGCATTCAGGGGCAGCTGACTCTGGACCCTATTTCTCTGTGAACCACGGCAGATACATCAATTGATATTAAGAGTCTTTAGGCCAGATTTACTAAGCTGCAGGTTTGGAAAAAGTGGAGATATTGCCCATAACAACCAATCAGATTCTAGCTGACATTCTCTAGTACGTAATAGAAAAGTGTGAGCTAGAATCTGATTGGTTGCCATGGGAAACATCTCTACTTTTCCAAACCCGCAGTCTAGTAAATCTGTCCCTTTATGTTTAAATTGAAATAACCTGCAGTTCAGATTGAACATGTCCCTTTCAACTAATTTTCTCATCACAGTATAATTTTTCTTCCCAATTCAACATGTTATCTTATATTAATTTCCTCTGATATCCCTGCACTTTTTCCCACAGTCTGTCAAAGTGGATGATTAATGATGATTTATCACAGGTCTAGATTTACTAATCTGCAGAAAAGTGGAGATGTTACCCATAACCAATGAGATTCTAGCTCTCACTTTCCTATTACACACTAGAGAATGTCAGCTAGAATCTTAGTGATAGCTATACAAAGGACTTGGAAAAAAGACAAAAAACTAAATTATGTCCATTTGACTTAATAGGAGAAAAAAAATCCTTAATACTGGCAATTATTTACTAAAGAAGGAAATACATTTCCAAATGGGCTTATAATGTTAGTAGCCCTATATCAAATTTTTTCTGGAAGATGGCCTATCCAAAGATATAAGACATTTGTGTGAGTATTTTCCATAATCTCCCTCTCTCTGGGGATTACATGATAATCCTTTCCCAATGCAAGGGTAGACCTTATGTCCTCTACCTGATACTGAACAAATATCTTTCTTGCCAAACAGTTTCCTTTAAAGGCCATGAATAGCTTTGTTGGTGTCTCATTTGCTGTTATCCCTGAAATATTGTGGCAGGTTTAATATATGTATTTGGAACATGCTTTCTGGAGCGAGTACGAAATCCAGAACCCTCAGGTGATAGCATCAGATGAAGCATTTAACACCTGCACCAACATCTGCTGTGACGGTTCTTCTGATAACTTTGCTAGAGGCTTGGTAAGAAGAACACAACTGAAGGAATATATATTCAGCTGGCATAGTACAGGCTTCGATTATATCCCCAAGGAGACAGTTATGTGCCAGAGAGAGACTTACTGAGAACACAATGGTTTTTGTATAACGTCTTGCAGAGCTGTAAATTTCATAGTCTCGTGCGCACATCTTTCCCAAAAGAAGCAATTTGTATTAAACATCAAGGACCGTGTCCAGTCCTGATAACAATATCCGCAAGCAGCGTGCGTAAGTTTACCTTAACTGAAGCACTGTTCATGCGCATGGCTGATGTTATGCGATGGATCTCTGTGCATACGGAAAGCAGATTTGTACATGCATTATGTCCCTACGCATGACCAAATACACGCAATGTGGGTGGGTGGAGCCAATAAAATAGTACAGCATGGTCAAGGTTAGCCACTTCCGTCCGAGTGTGCGTTATGTACACGGAGATCTGTGTGGAAAAGTTAAGGCAGGGTTATGGATAATGAGGTCAGCTAAAAACACACTCGAATGGGGAGTGTCATGGGATTGCACTGGCCTCTTGCGTGAGGATTATTAACCCAGTGTGTAATAAGGATCATTAACAATGTAGGCTATTTAACATACTGTATATTAAAGATACTAAATATTTACCTATATTCTAAATGGGATGAGATAATAATGAATTATAATTGTCTTCAATGCTGAGCAAAGGAACATCAAACCTCAAGTCACAATCACTTATTGTTACAATTTAACAAGTTGAACTGGATTCATGATTGGCCAAAGAAGGACATCTTACAGGCTTTGAGGAAAATATTAGATCTTAAAACAGGTTTGAAGCCTAGAGACTGGTGGAAAATCTTGCGTAATGGATTGAGTTCTAGTAGTGAGGATAAACACAGAAGGAGTCTTAGAAGTGGAGTGATAATGGATAGTGAGATGGGGAGGAGAGGTGGAGTCTGGAGGTCATTGGATGAAGAGAGAGGACGGGAGGAAGGTTTGAGATAACTATGAGTGTGTGCAGCTGAGAGCTACCTGCAATGTATTTATACAGTGGTCAGCAGCCTGCCAGCCTCTGACAGTTTCTCTCACACATGCCAGACGAGGCCCAGACTCAGGCCCTGCCTCCTTATGGGGCCCAAACCAGTCATCTTCTGCTCCTGCCCCAATCCTTCCTGAGATCTGATCCTGCTACGATTGAATCCCTAAGCAGTAGATACACAGGAATCTACAATCATAGGGCCACATTTGCAAAGTTAACATGTCCCTTGCAAGGATAGACTTTTGATACCCGGGGCTTACTTTAACTGTGAATGGAAAAAATGGCTGTGATGCAGAAGACTGGATGAGAGTAAGGGCATGCCTAGACTGTACTTTGTATACTGTACTTTACCATCTATTATTTTAAATTAACAAGGATTTATATTAATTCGGTGATAAAACCCTTTTAAAGGGAGAAACGCATCAGGGGATGGCACCACTATATACTCTGCCCTGTTACTTCATATTTTCTTTGAACTCCTTTCATCACCAAATTAATATTGAATCAACTTATATCTGAAGAACTACCATACTATCCCTGTATGTGGCCGCGATACAGGAAGGAGGCGGCTTTGGCTGCCGTTAATCACACACTCACCATCCATCTGTGTGTCTACGGAGTTACTTCCAACACTCAGTATTAGAATCGGTGTGAAGAAATTTTTACCTACCTACATTCCGAAAGATGAGACTTGATATACACCTGTTTTAATGCGGGCTTTTCACTATACCGACTGGAATACCATCTAAACTTATGCTACTGGAATTGATACGTATATCTACTTAGACATTACATCGTTTGAGTTAAAAGTCATGGACCCCTATCAGGCCTGATTATTTGTCAACTCCAAGATACCGTGAGTAAACAGCTATTATCAATTGATTTTTTTTCTATTATTACATTATACAGGATCTCAACTCGCTATCTTCATTAAATTTCTAAAAACCTATATTGCTGCTATATTCATCTATGAAACATCAGACCATATTGTGAATCGTCTCTCTTTGTGCCTTGGCGGCCTAGTTTGTACTTTTCCAATTTTAAGGCCTATGGGCCTGATCCAGAACAACGCTTCAAAGCGAATTTACGCGTGGCGGAGACGTAAAATCGCTGTTTAGAATGCACTGCGCATGCGCACCATAGAAAATATGCACATTAATGTAGCGTAATTGTGAACGTATGGGCCATTCACGTATGTGTCACGTAAATACTTACATATGGGCGTGCCAAATTTACGTTACTCGAAAATACGTCTGAAATACCCGTTCAGCCCATACGTACGCGTGCGTATGACAGCGGTTACGTTGGAAAAAGTTAAGGTAGGGTTTGGGAAGCGTATCTTGACAAAATGCAAGGGGTGTTCGGAGGGGAGTGTGGAGAACTTAGGTGCACGAAAATACGCTCCGCGAATAAACGGACGGCACACTTAGTTCTGGATCTACCCCTATATTTCTAGCATCTTGGTATTATTTAATTCTGATGTATCTACGATTATCGCTGTATACTTGTGACCAGTTAATATGTAAATTACTACTGGTTGCCTTTTAGTTGTATTATTTTATTTCCCCATTATATTTTTAAGTATTTGTTGTTTTTTCTGGTCTGTTATCGGACCTTATGAGCTTTTTATTTGTTACCATTTAGGAACTAATTCTTAATTTTTAATAATAAATTTATAAAGGTTATAACACATACCAGTGCTTTGTTCTTCTTTTTTATTTTATTGATTTATACTTGGGAGGTTAAATCTCTCCCTACAGAGCAGCGGTTGTAAGGTATAACACTATTATTTAAAGCAATCAACCCTCTAGTAGCATAGGTTAAATAAAAATGTTTTTAGTCTGAGTGCCCCTTGTTTAGGGTATACAAAGTATTTCCTTGACTATTTTTGCTTCTAAATTAACCTACCAGCATGTTTTTGGAGTGAAGAAACTGGAGCACCTGGAGGAAACCCACACAGACAGAGGGAGAACATACAAACTCAATACAGAAAAGGCCTAATCTGGGAATCGAACTCATGACCTCAGCAATGTGAGAGACAAGGGCTACTCACTGAGCTACTGTGCTGCCCTAATTTGCAATTGCATCCCTGCCCTTTTGTCAGAAGGTGTCGCAATTGTTATTATTATAGCTCACAAAGCTTTCTGACTGGGAATCACTGATGTGTGCACATGCCCAGAAAGGAAAGACATTGAATCACATGCACAGGAAAATGATGGAGGAGGGGTCTCCGCATAGAAAATCTGATTTTCAGATTCCTCCCAGCCAATTGCAAACTGGCTTTGATTTAGATTGCTATGCCTTGATGAGGCATAGCAATCGATCCACGGAGCACCGAAAGCTCCGTTCTGCTGAATTGCAAGAAACAATAGTCCTTTCCCTAATTCTAACCCTAACCCTCCCCTCTCACTACCGGAACCCTCCTTTCCTGGCAGCCTGACCCTAGCCCTCCCTCCCCTGCAGCCTGACCCTGACCCTAACTCGCACAGATAGTTTACTCACCTGTTCTAGGTCTGGCGATAGCAGTGGCAGAGGTGCAGCGGAGGGATATCGCAGACGGGGCGGAAGAATAACTGTAATTGGGAAAGAGAATGCGTAAAGAACGGCATACTCACCCATTCATAAAAAAAAAGTAGAAAGCGGTAAGTATTCGAAAATGGGACATTTAAAAAGGGGTGGTGGGAAGATTGTATATGCAGGTCTGGTCCAGTTATCTGGATTCTGGATGGGTCAAAAATCGTTTCTATGGATTCTCACTCACCTCTGTGCAGGGTGGAAAAGCATCTGCAGTCCAGCTGAAACGCACCCAAGATTTCTATCATATATCTCTCAAGATTCAGCAAGTATGACTTCATCATTCTCACAATAGTATTAACACATCTTTTACAATGCATGTTCATAAATACAAATTTAACAAGAGTGGTTTATTTTGTGCTTCTATTCAGAATATGTCACAACAATACATTTCTGTTTACATAGTTATGCCTGTTAATATTCCCCTGTTGGCACTTTTGTAAACAACTTCCAGGGTCTGTTTTCTATTTTACAAAAATAAAAATGTAAAGCTAAAATCTGTGGTCAGGTAGTGATAATGGACCGGATTCAGAGATTGAAAATAAGAGAGGAAAGTTACTCCTGGGCAACATCGAATTGAGCACATACATAACACCTCAATTCTAGTTCTATGGACACATTTTTAATTTGACCCCACCCGCCCCATCCTCACAGTTCCAAATGGTTTTCCAATGTGATGAATTGATCTTTTTTTTCTGTTGCTCCCAACTGCCTCTTACAGCCTCTTATATGTAAATCTAGAAGAGGCCACGACAAGGCCCAACATCCTCAAACAGCAGACATCAGCAAAGTATGCTGGGACTTGTAGCTGGAGAGCTGCAGGTTCAAGAACATTAAAAACAGAGAACCACATCTCCTATACAGAAAGATCCTAAATTCCGTTTCAATCAAAATAAAGCAGTCCTATTTGGAGCTATATAATATGTGTACATAAATGCTGATCATGATTTAGTTTACGCTAACTGCATATGTTTGCCGCAGAAGATAAAGAACGGAGACTCTACACAAAAACCTGTAAGGTACATTTTAAAGAGGAAGAAATAAGTAGATGACTGACTTCAAGGTCCCAAAACAGTACTGGCCCATAGGCAAATGCTCACTTGCTTACTCAGGGACAGATGCATCTTGAGATATGTACAGGTCTGCACAAGGGTGTAAGCAGTTATTACCCCACTCCCCCTCCTATCATACGATTGCCCAGAGTCCCACTTTGTGCTGAACACCAATTACACAAACGAGTGACTATGCACAGGTTCTACCAGAGTTTAATCAGACTGGGCAGCTGCTGTTGGGATCCAGACGTTGGCTGTTCCTTCTCGGTCGCCAATCCTGTGTCTGCAGAGAGGTGGTAATAGGCTCTTGATACATTTTCAATACCAACAAATGCCTACATACAACGTTACTTAATTAGGCCAACCCTCTTCATACAATTGAGTCCTAAGAATATAACCAATTTAATCTACAAATGTATCACTGTTATATTATTATTATTAATAATAATAATAATAATATTATCCTACAAAAGAACTGAGAAAATAATTTGTCAACACAATTGTTACTGAGAAAAATCTATAAAGTCATTTGCATGGTTCAAAAAATCTTTACTGTTAACTTTATCTGGTATTAAAATCTGTCAAAATATATTTTATAGCGTTCGCTTTTTCCATGTAGCTTCAAGGCAGCAGAAATTGAATAGAGGCATATTTGTATCAATCGTTATTTTATTAAGAGGTCTTACAAGACTGCAATTTAAATCATTTAAATACAAATCACTTTTTTATTCTTGTACAGAAAGTGTAATAAAGTTAAAAGATCTTAATATTATACTGAGCATTATTGCAAATGCTTACAAAATTTTTGCATAGAGTGAGTACAGACTCACAGATAACCCAAATACAAAACAACCCCAAAAAGCTGTATATATTTCCCCTTAATAGCTCCAAGCAAACACACACACTCGAATCACCACTTGGACATAAACACTGTAACATAATGAGACTTTTTTGGGGGGAGGTATGAAAACAATCTTTAGAGTGCACTTGTCATATATGTACTCTACACTCTAGGCAGCTATTTTGTGTTCTCAGCTATATGGAAGAAAACCCAGCCTATCAATGCACAAGGAACCAGTGATGTCACATCACCATTGCCCTTCCTTGTGATGTCACTGTTTCCTAACCAATTGTTTGGCTACATTTTTTTTGTTCTATTGGGTGGTTCACAAAATGGCTTCATGCAAAGTACTGTATATGAGTTACAGGTGTACTCTAAAAGATAAGTGGCAGTAAAGTAACCTATATGTTTATTTGTTTTCATTTAGGAGTTACATAAGCAAAAATACCCAAAGGGGTAGATTAACTATGCAAAAAGGTAATAGGAGGCCCAAAGGGGTAAATTAACTATAAAAAAAATAGGAGGCATTACCTATAGTAACCAATCAAAATCTATCACATTCTAAATAATGGATAATATAATAATGATTTGTATACCAAACGTCCAAATGTGGGAGACCTGTCTGCTCTCCCGGGGTTCTGTAAGCAATTCCAGAATTCTGGGAGAAATCGCAATTATAGTATATACACCAAGATTGCGTAAATGACCTACTAAAGCTTCTTAGGAATGAATACGGCCTCAAATGATTACATTTATATAACTCCTAAGAAAAGTCCACATAAGTTTTAAATATTGGCACTGTTGGGTTTAAACTGTGACCACAAATATGTGAAGTGGTTCAATCTGATATCTACCACAAAATGGCTGCCATCTAGGCAAGATGGTGACTGGTAGAAGTGCACTACTTCCTCTTAAATGATGTCTCCTTGATGGTATTCTACAATTGAATTTTAAGGTCTGTGATTGGACTACAGTTTTAAACAATGTTTAAATAAAGCTGTTTTGCCATGTAGGGACAGAACAACATAGGTACACCCACCCACACATACATACAAACGTACACACCCAATCTTACGCGCACACCCCTGTTTCGCTATAAAGTATTATGCTGGAGTTCCATGTTTTGCAAGATTAGTAGATTTTTCAGGGACCATACAAATAGATAAATAATTGTTTTACTCTTGTAATCCATGATGAAAGTAACAAACTATAGTCATCGTGTCTTTTCAAGATAAACTGGGTCATTATTTATATAAAAGTTGTTGGTTTAAAATGTCCAACTAAACCAAATAATATGATAATGTCAACATCTGGAACACTATCCCAGGCAACACATTTCAAATATAACTTCATATACAGTTTTCCATTTTAGTATATTTAAACCAAAAATCTCTTAACAGGTATTTTTTTTTTTTTATGTATTATGTATTTTTATGTTTTGCATTATTCCTAAACTTGAAAAATAATATAAGACAAAAAAAAAGAATACATTTTCTAATTAACAAAATAAAATGAATGGCACAAATATAGCATTTTTAGAATAGCTGTGTGCTGATCAAAAGTATAATGTGCTAGAAGGGAATTTGTTGGTTTCCAGTAACAATTACAAACATTTATTTAATTAATCTCCATTTGAATCTATAATATTAATGTATGTATATTAATGTTTTTAGCTTGTAGACACAACCCTCCTATTGTTTGGTTTGGTTTATTGTACAAAAAAGTTAATGTAGTCACCACTGCCCATATAAATGCCAAAGATAACATTCCCTCCCAAAAATGTTAACGAAAAATCAATAAACCCGGTGGGCGTGTCTGTAAAAGGGGTGTGGCTTGTCCCGTGAAGGGGACGTGGATTTCCTATCCTCTCATTTGCCTGTATGATAAGGTGTAAAATCTTTAGTTACCGACTCTCTTGGAATGTCCGGGAGACTCCTTAAATTCGGGCAGTTCTCCCGGTATCCCGGGAGAGCCGGCAAATCTCCCACAAGGGACTTGAGGGTCGTGGATTCCATTAAACCACGGCCTCAAGTCCTGCCCCCCTGCCTGGCTACACTAGTTTACTAGTGTTGCTAGTGACAGAAAGGTACTTGATGACGCAAATTGTGTCAACAAGCCCCACCCCCATAAAACCCCCGAAAGGGGTAATTGATAGTCAAGGGGCAGGGCTTAATGACGCAATTTGCATAAATCATGCCGTTAAGCCCCCCCTGCATGCATCTATGGCTTCCCTCCGGGATCTCCCAGAGGGAAGCTTTTAAAAGTCGGCAAACCTGGTGAAATCTAATTTTACACCTAATAATATGTGCTATGAACTCACAGGTGAGGGTCCTGTCACTATAGTAACACAGGAGAGGGTCCTGACACTATAGTATCACAGGAGAGGGTCCTGACACTATAGTATCACAGGAGAGGGTCTTGTCACTTTAGCAGAGATGTAGGAGTCTGTCCCCGCAGCTCTGCTATAGTAATCAGATGCTGCTTGAGTGGAAGGTGAGTATCGGGGGTAGAGAATAACCAGGCAAGAACCTGTTACAAAAGCCCTTTTAGCCAGTACAGACCATATTGTATAGGTGGAGGGTATGTGATAAGCCCTGTTCCGGCATATTCTACTAAGGGTACCTACACTGGGCATTTCTATGTTGCATTAAATGAATGTTTATGAAGCTGATTTGTGTCTCTTTTTATTTTATTGCAGTCAATGGGCTTTCACAGGAGAACGGAGATATACACTGAATACAGAGTGAACACTACATCTATTCAGATCCACTTCCAGTACACGTCAGTCCATCTTTTTGCTTCTCTATAGTGGGCCCAACCAAAATAGCAAAGTTCCAGCAGTATGCCTGGCAGATCTACAATGTATTTAAGTCTACAATGTATTTAAGTTTATCTGACTGTAAACCTGTAGGGGTGTCACTACTACAGGGGAGACGGTAGTGACGACATCTCTGCACTAGTAGCCCACTAATTGACAGCTCTGTCTGGGAGCAGAGTTGTAAGCAGTACAGGGAACTGGGCCATCATCATTAGTCTTCCTCTGATTTGATTTGGGCCTCCTTGGGGCTAGTTTCATCCCGTTGTCAGTCTCCGGTCAGAAACTGTGACTTCCAAAATAGGGACATCCGAAAGTTCCTTTTCAGATGTCCCTATTTTAAATACTGCACAGTTTAGAATTTTTATTTGAGAAAGGGTGAGTTTGCCCATTCTTATTTGGAAATACCGGCACCGCTGCACCGCTACCGCCGGACCACCTAACCGCAGGTAAAGGTGAGTAACCTCTCCAGCGTGTGAGGAAGGAAGGGTCAGGGTCAGGCTAAGGGAGATGAAGGGCTAGGGTCAGGCTGCAGGGAAGGGACAATTCAGGTCAGTCTGCGGGAGATGGTGGGTTAGGGTCAAATATAAATCTATCTTTTTTCCCCAAAATAAAAAACTTTATTATGAATGATTTGAATGGGGATGTTACTCATCCACAGACATGGTTATTGGTAAGACAAATATTGTGTGTGCCCCCAATACCCAAAAAAGTCACAGTTGGCACCTATGCCCCAAGTATAATGGCTAATTAAGAAGACGTAAAAAAAACAAAACCCAAAATCATACGTATGGGGCCAGATTTACTGCGGAAAAGAAAAAGTGGATATGTTGCCCATAGCAACCACTCAGATTCTAGCTGACATTCTCTAATATGTAATAGGAAAGTAGGAGCTAGAATCTGATTGGTTGCTATGGGCAACATCTCTACTTTATATTTTCGTTGGTTTATTAAATCTAGCCCATGGCGTTTACAGCTTTTGATTCTGCATTTAGGCGGTGCTGCCAAATCAAAACATTATGGCTTTTCCAGATTGCTAAAATCCAATAACCAATAGCAATAGAAATGTGCAAACAAGGACTGACTACACAAATGAAGCTTTTAACACAACATACCAGTCAAAATAGTGAGCATCAATGTGCGTTACAGAAATTCCATGTTCTGAGTTAGAGGTTTTAAGATACATCTCATAATAAATGATGGCGATCCAGTGTTGAAATAGACAGGTTGCATGAAACTAAAATAATACTGACTTTTGCTTTTAGGTGATTAGCAGGCCGGGCTGTAATGATAGCCCTGCTTGAGAGAAAACTCATTTAACCTACATTTCAATGTAAAGGAAACAGTGGGAAGCAATTCTGTGATGGAAAATTGCAACAGCAAAAGCAGTTGAGGAAGTTTGAACATCAAGGGCCTAATGTAAAGTTCTATCAGTGTCATAGTTTCAGCTTTTCATCACGGTCTCAAGTACAGATCTGGGAGATTTACTGACTCTCACGATATTCCCGGAGCAATGCCCGAACTTTGGAGACTCCTACTATGGCAACTATGGTCAGTGTAAATCAACTCACTCATACAACTCTACATTGGGCCCAGAATGTAACCAAGACAATGGGCCATATTCAGAGAACCGTTTTTTTCTTAATGTACGCAATTATACGCACAGCCGGAGCACGGAAACGCCCACCAACACCCCCGACACTCCCCTCTCCCGGACGTGCAGTTGGGGACATACGAGTCCCTACTCCACTCTCTTCTTTCCGTGTGTCCTTACGTGCGTATATGTGCTCCGTCCGTGCCGTTCTTGATAACTGCGCCTCCATGCGCTCATTTAAATGCCTCCCCCCCGCCCACTTTCATGTAAATTTTTAATTACGTATTTATACGACGCCCATCCGTACGTATGTCCCCAAGAGCGATTCACATGTCCGTGCATAAAGCACTTAGGGCCTGATCCAGCGCTACGAAAATTCGCAACGACGGGCGAATGCGAACGTACGCTCGTCGTATCAACCTACACGCCCCTAGCACTCCCATAGTAAAGTCCCTGCTTACGGCGGCTATACCCTACACTGCGTACGACCGTCGGCCGTACGAAAATTCGCAGAGAATACGCTGAGAAAATACGCTTAGCACGCCCATACTGTACAATTTAAATGGCTATCCCCGCCTCCCTGTAGTAAAACGGGCGCCCAGCCGACCATCGTAAAAAAAATACGCCCGGCGAGCGAAAAATACGCTAACGATACGCCCGCTATTCGCTCATGACGCGCGGGCGCCCGGAACCTGTCATACTGGGCATGCGCATTGCGAATTTTTTGACGAAAATTCGCTTACGATGAGCGTACGCTCGCTTGCGAGCGTTGCTCTGGATCAGGCCCTTAGTGCGTATATACAAGGTACATTATGTAAATACAGTTGAAATGTACTTAAAAATACGCACGCCACTCCGCGTAAAAACGGATCTGTGAATACGGCCCAATATTAGGAATTCTTTTATAAACTACAATCTGGACTTATACGGGCAATTAGAGCAATACAAGAAGATTCCCCCATTTTCACCCAGACTTGGAAGATGTGTTGTCCATAACCAGCAGAATATTCCAAACTGTACCTGAAGGGCACTGATTGTAACCTCTGGACAACCGCAACACAAGGGTCCGGATTCACAGTTACGAAGTTTTCGTCTTACGTACGTTGTTTTAAGAATTGAGATACTACACATGCGTAGTAGCTTATTTACACTATCTACGTACCATTTATGGTACACGAAAACTATATAACTGTGAATCCGGACCAAAATCAGGATGTGTCACTGGACCTTTTCTGTGGATGTCGTATTGTATAATTTTGTTAAAGCCTTACTATAAAACAAAGACATAAAAAAATAGATTTCAAGGACTATCAAGGACTTGCACCACAGGGGCGTGTTCTGAACTCCCAAAAGGGGTGTGTCCTGTGAATAGCTCCACCCATTAATGTGTCTAGCGCTCCCAGGAAAACTATTTCTCAATAAAACGGAATCTGCAGCTGATTAACAAGAGACGAAAGTGTATTTTTCATTTCTGTCTCCATTATTGAAGACATGTTGACTTAGATAACTTCCAGTCTTTGATTACATCTTGGCCTCCATGAAAATGGTCACCTCCATAGGGCTCAATGGAACTGAATCAGCATCGGGGAGATCACCTGCTCTTCATGATATTGATATTTAAGGAGAGTTAGCAACTATGTTGAAGTGTATTCATCTGGAGAAAATAAAATCTATTATCCCTAAAACTCAGCCCTTGTCTTTGGTTTGAAATGTACTCAGCACAGACACAATGTGCAGTAATCCACATTTAGGCATTCTAATATGAAAGATGGGGCCACACCATAGGTATATCTATAATGGGTGCAGGGTATGGCAACAGGGGGCACCCAGGGTTGGCAGGGAAAGGGGGGAATTTCAGCAACTTCCTTCTAAGATCTTCTGAAGGGAAGAAATAGATGCCGCATGAGCCCCCATTTCCCCTGTGGTGGGACTGTCCCTATTGGTGGGCCAAAAAGGGGTGGGGCTTACAGAGCAGTTAGGCCCCACCCCTTTTGAGGTCCGCAAATCGGGACAGTCCTGTCTCAGGTAAGGGGGGGCATGTACAAATCCTGCACAAGGGCCCCCTCACTTCTTAAAACGCCCCTGGGCCACACCTATTTTATGAGACCATTAGCCAATAAGACTGATTAATTCTATTACCTTTGAAAAACATGTACAAACATAACCATACATCTCATAACCCCTACTTCAAATTCTCATTTTTTCCCTTTGGATTTACATGTTTTATAATTAATTTTTTTTTAGATTTGCGCAAGAAACATTTTCTATTTCTAAATAGAGTGATATCTAAACGTTTCTCTATCTACAAAAATCATTATGTAAATTCACTGGTGGAACATAAATATTGCACATGACTGGAGATATTATGATGTACTGGAGATTTTTCAGTTTATAGAAGTATATAACTATGGAGTGAAATGAAACACTTATTTCCCCAAATTGCTAAATTAAAAACCAAAAAAACCCTCAGCTCATAAAAAAGTAAATATATAAAATTCTTTGACACTGCGGACATGTTCGAAGGGTGTGACAAAATGCTGGAAATCTAGGTTTTTTACTTTGGGAAAAAACCCGGGTATTTGGTGGTGATCTGAAAGGTGCAGGGGTCCTGGTCCTGGGTCCAATGACCTGGGACTCAGACATGGGAAAAAAGAAGGGTTTTTTCCCCATGTCTGGTGGTGATGTGAAAGTTTTTTCAACCCGGGTCTTACCTAATGCACCCAATTGGAGGGATTTGTTTGCTGTTACTAAGCAACAGTAAACAATTCCCTCCTCGGGAGCCACGTGCAGCCCCTTCTCAATGTAAGGGCAGGCCCAGGACCCAGAATATAACGGGTCTACCCTGGAGTGTTTTAGGGACCAACGCAGTTGTTTAAAAATGTTTCACCTTAAAGTCCCGGCAATAACCTGGGTTGGAAAACTCGAGTTATTGGCTGGGATGGTGATGTGTAAGTGGGAGGGCCGTAACTAGGGGTGTGCGATAGGGGCGCAAATATTAAGGGGGCACCAGTGAGTTCATAGTTATATTGGCTTGGAATTCAGGGTCAGGGGGCACCAATTTTTTTCCTTTTTGCCCCTGGCACAAAAATTTCGGGTTATGGCTCTAGTAAGCGGCATTATACAGATAATAGCTTTCTAATGTATAATAATTGTTGGTGACACTAATGACTGAGCAATGCACAGTGGGTAAACAAGAATCCAAATGGCATCAGGGTCATGTGATCATTCCATATCGGATTGCATGGCGGGCACTCTCATGACTTTCCTATAGCTGGGTAATGAGACTGTAGCAGCATATTGAACTTGTAACCTGTAATGCTCTTGAATCATACAAAATAGCGGCTTGTCATTAGAAATCACACCAATCGCCCGTCATTCAGTCTTCAGTCACTGTATACGGCACATACCTCCCACCCTCCCAAACAAAAAAACCAAAGAATGAACAAAATATTAACAGCAAACAGTTAAATTAGAAACTTCCCCTCTGTGCTTTTCCTTGCAGAGTGCATTGTCTTAAGGCATAGGCACATTTCCCCCTCTTTGATCAGAGATGGTTCAGTCCAGTGTCTACCCTAATACATTGCTCTGGGTGACCTTATGCATTATGAAAAGAATTGAACGTGTTTGTTACAGGGAGATTTGAAGTGCTACATATAAAAGCACCAAACCAAACCCCCAAAATCCCCTTAAAAACAAGCCTACCATAGATTATAAACACAGCATGGTGCTCAAGAGATAAGACAGATACCCAAGATCAACAGCAATCAGTGCGACACAATGAACACGATACAATGCTGAAAAACTTAGTACACACTTGTGCAATCTTCTGACCCAGCTCTCGACCAGACTGTTTACACAATCCTACAGCAGACAAAGGTAACAGATATAACACCCAATCCATGATACACACTTGTCCAATGTTACAGCAGACCTCCCACCTGCATCTACTGAAACGATGACCGATATAAAGATATATGGTTGGCGCTGAATAACAATAAAAAAAAGCAGCTAACACAGTAAATGGAGTGTGCTACCCTCCACAAAGAGAAATGAGAACTAAAAACAAGAGTAACTATAATAATAGCGCTATAATAATAATGAATATATAGATAATTGATGTCCGAATTTTAAATACAATTTAATAATTAAATATACAATAGTCGATAACAATAGTAAAAACACAAAAAAAATATAAAAAATTAAAATCAATAGAGAGAACCTGGTTGGGGTATTAACAGTAAGCATGAATGTTCCCCTTTCTTTGGGACATTCATGCTCACTATTAATACCCCAGCCAGGTTCTCTCTATTGATTTTTATTTTTTATATTTTTTGTGTGTTTTTACTATTGTTATCGACTATTGTTTATTTAATTATTAAATCGTATTTAATATTTGGACATCATTCATCTATATATTCATTATTATTATAGCGCTACAGTTACTCTTGTTTTTAACTGCTGAAACGATCTGCTGTAGATCCTGTCACCATACACACTCTTCCAATTAGTGCCAGACCACCTGTCACTCACACACAAAGGTGACTTTAGTCTCGGGAGAGGAATTAGATATAGTTGCGGGAGCATACATACTTGGTCAGGTGATTGGCGATCAGATCTCCTGATTTTTAATCAGGTTTAAAAATAATTTAACCTGACCAAGAAATCAGGATTTGATGTTTTACAAGCATTTCTATGAGCGTACACACTTATCTATCTAATGTCAGGTCAACAGGACAGTCGGAGATCAAACTGGTCGCAAATTGAACAAGTGTGTACCCAGCTTAAGAAGTGTCCTATACATGTGAAATGCATCGGAGGATGTCGCTTAACTGGTTTTTCCAAAACCATAGTAGTTGGTTTCATGATTTAAATAAAATTAACAAACTAAAATAAACAAAACAACATTTCCTTGACCACCAGCAAATAAACAATCCAATGTTGTTATTCGTTATGAAGATCCTATGTCAAATTCTGTCGCATTGTTAAATTCTTATGACACCGTGACTGAAGATACAAAAATACAGGTAATATATATAATACAGCAGACGATGAAACAAGGATATGTGACAGTTTTAGAAAAATAAATTATTTAGTAAGTTAGTAGTTGGTGTGTTTGTTTAGCAGGTTGTAATCAACATCGATGACTCAAAAAATACTTTAGTTATTCCAACAGGGTCTGCCACATCCAAAATGCACCATCAATCACTTGAAAGACAAACTGCATCGGGGAGTTCGACCACTCGTATTATTCCAGTAATCAGGTTAAGTTGATTGCACTTGAAGGCTGGAAAAACAAATGCACATAGCCCACCGACTGGACTGAACAGAGGCCAATAAGTGATCGGCCTGGAGGGCTAGCCCATGATCACAGAAAGCAAATCCCGACTCAAGACTTAATCCAGAACCAAGGACAAGGATAGTCTAATTGTCCCTCACTATATCAGGGGACCATTAAAAAAAACAAACAAAAAATATTAATTAAAAAAAGCAACACAACATATTTCCTTTTTCTGCTAATTACTTCGTATGTAGGGTTGGCTACGGCTAGTTGGGTGGCCATCTGTCCAAAAATTTCCCCCATTCCCCGTCAAATAAAACTACAGCCTGTCAGCAACCCTGTTGAGAACAACTCCTCCATTGCGGTGCTGTGTTCAGAAGAAGGTCCAGGCCTTTTTGTTTATGGTGGATGAGGACAATATGTATCTTTGGGTTTAATATGAGCGGTCACCTTGGAAAATGGATCATAGGAAAAACATGGACGGTAAGGGAAGACAGTTGAGGGTCACCCTGAGCTTCTGGCACTGAAACATCTCTTCCATGGGAGATTAATAGATTTACAGATATATATATCTATATATATTTGTATATATTCACACGCACACACACACATATTGTTTCTGAGGCTTCCTGTGTCTGGTTACAGTTGTACTCCTGGTCTTTGGAGCTTGGCTTGCCAGTCTCTTACAGACAGATATTGTTGTTCGTCTGACAGGTGGATTCGCTGCCCGCTTGTGACAGGAACAGCTTCCCGCTGGCGCACACGCAGATCTCAAACACGTTCTGTCGGGGCCCTGATGCAGTGTAGGAGCCCCGCGGCAGCTGAGGAAGCCTTACATTAGCTGCTTTTAATTGGATCTGCAAAAAAAAAAGATGATCAGTAGACAAAGCCAAACAATGGAAAATCAATGCGTTCCGAAAGTGGTGATTTTATGCCAGACCCAAGTCCCATCGTGCTTTCAGAGGCACAAGCAATGAAAATCTGGAGCGTGTCGGGCTACTAATGCAGTGTTAGGCCATTGGGTCACCACAATGATGGCATTATGCAGGGACGCTACTGTGGTGTGTCTGAAGAAGAAAAAGAATTTGGAACACGGAAGCACTCACTTTCTGAGCACTATCTAAGTTGCCTCCACGGGTACTGGGTGGGGAGTTACTCCTGCACACCTAGCACCCACGGATGCAGCTCAGAAAGTGCTGAGTGTTGTTTTAAACACATTGGCAGAAGCTGACAGCTTAACGCTTGGCAGGGTATGGGGGAAGGGGATTCTGCCGGCAGACAACAGCACTATGCTGTCAATGTATTTATACACAGTTTAGCTGCTAGATGCTGACAGCTTTTGAGGTCAGCTGTTGGCGAATGCACTGCGCAATCACCAGATTCCATCCAGACTCCAGCAACAAACACACCCCTGATTGTCAGACTGCTTCATCAGCATCTCCTCAATCAGTCAATCAATTAACCAACCAACTCTGTGCTCTTTAATGACTGAGTTCGGTAACAAGTGCTCGGTGACACAGACATTTATCTATGTTTCCTCCTACATTCTTTGTTAATAATTTACCAGACCCAGAAGCCAAATTGGAACCACGTCCACAGTAGCTTTCCATTAGTGGATCGCTTTGGTGTCCTAAGGTTCGTTCGTGTGAAGATAGGACCCAACTTTAAATGTTATGCACCGGTGCCATGGAAAATGAGATAGATGCGTAACTGAGAATTGTACGTATCCAAGCCCTTTGTGCATGATTTGAATACGCCCCCTCTCTGTATTATACACGTGGCGAGTCGTCCTTCCCCACTGCCGAAAAGGCTCCCAGCAGAAAACATTTTTACCCACACAGAGACTGAGTCAGACTTAAGTATAAAAAAAAGTATGCGTTTATTTGCAAAACTACGCACCTAAGTGGCAAGTGCGCTCCGATGACACGCCCCTCGCTCTTAAAGTAAACAGGGAAGTGCCTAACCCAGCCCGTATTGTCCAATTTAAATGCCTCCCCTCACCCACTTTGCGTATCCTCATTCTTATGGAGTGCTGGTACATCCCTTCTTGCGGATGTCATTAGGTACAGAGATCCACTTTAATGACTTGTTGGGCCTGATTCAGAGGCTGAAAATAAGAACTTAAAGTTACACCTGGGCAAAACCATGTTGATTTCAGGGGGAGTCAAGTTAATGTTATTCTATGCATGCAGGGAGAATGCTTTGCTTTTACTTATTGCACACAGATACCTGATCAGCTTCACTTTTAAACTGCTAATTAGGCTTGAGCTGGGAAACATCACCTTTTAACTATAATACTGTTGCAACAAATGAAATTTGACTCCCCCTGAAATCAACATGGTTTAGCCCAGGTGTAATTTTAAGTTCTTATTTATAGCCTCTGAATCAGGCCCGTTATGTGTAACATCTGCCGCACACATATGTACACAGCCTACTTATTTTTAGAAACATTAATAAGTCTGATTACGGTGCACAGAGTGCAGGAAACGCCCACATTACATAATTCAGGATTCAGGGACACTTGTTGGATGAATGCTTTCATAGAAAATCACATGAAACATTGTGGATAGTAAGTTTCATATAAAAAGTTTGAATTCAGTACATTTTCCCATTCCTGAGGAGTTTGTTGCATATTTGGAACCTACCTCTCCGTCTGTAGAATCTAGGCGTAAATCTGTCCTACAGGATGCTTCCAAATTACCAGCTTCTGCGTTTATCTCAATTCCTTTGGGAGCCTCCATGATCAAGGTCCGTGTAGGAGATTCCAGCCTGTGTAAGGAACGTAAGGAACATTGACAAACATTACAGAGCGGAATAGCGTTCTATCACATTCAGTGTTTCATGTTCATTATAATAATTCTATGTATAATCCTAACATATTGCTAAACACTGTTTAAGAACTACTTTCATAAACACCCGTCAGTTTACCATGTGAGAATGAGACTTATTACTTTGTCAGGGACATGAACATACCCATCTGGGCTAAATTCATGAAAAGGTGTTTGACCAATCACTATGGACCGAATCCTAAGATCCGATTTGACTGGATGCCAGAAAAAGAGAAGCATATGGATATGCAATCACAGGTCGACGAATCCGCGATATCCATGCATCATAGTAACTGAACCCTTACCGCTGAAGGGGTTAACACAATAGAACTCTCTGAACATGCTTAGGGTAAATATAAGAATATACTTGACATTTATTCAAGAGCTTTGACACCAGAAAATGAACATTTTTAATTGTCTGAGGGAATAAGACATCAATTATTATTACTGTAAAAGGCATCCTTCAGTATTTTGAGAAACACTACCATTTCCCAGAATAATTTTTTTTGAAAAATCCAAACAAGTGCATCAACAGATTAAATTGATAAGTCTTTTATACAGAAGCTGCAGTACCGACCTCTTACCATTAGAGGCCGCCTGTGTACTTGAATAATAGATGTGTTACCTGTGTGTTACCAGAAGGACCACTGTGTAGCCCAGTCTTCGGGTGAGGTGTCAGGTGTCTGTTCCTCATCATCCCTCATGGATTGCACCACACACTTGACTATTGAATCTGCCCACCTCCAAGACACTTAGTTGGATTGTTGATTGTCAACCTCTGACCTCTGTTTGGCGGCTTTTTGCTATGCTATTGACTCTCTGTGACTTTCAGTTTGAATCTTGCATTACTGGTAATCGTTGTTACTTATTTGCCCTTGTCTTGAGGGTGCCTTCAGCCCTGTCTTACCCTGCTGCTTACTGTGTGCCTAACCTTGCTTTTCTTGTGTTTGTTTTGTTCTGTCTGATGTTGTTTTATGATTTTTTCTGCCTTGTGTTTTAACATATCTGTTTACATTCCTGTTTGCTTGTGCGTTCATACCTGTGGGTGTGGTTTGCTGGTCCGATGTGTCTATTTTAGACACATTGGTTTACGACTGCTGAATTTCGAAAGCAGTCAATTTGCAACTGCTGGAAATACAGAAGCAGTTAATCCAGCGACACGTAAAATCGGGAATCCTGCATTGCTAAAAGGTAAGATTTTTCCCTTAACACTAGCCCTCACTCTAACCCTTCCCTTCTATTTCCCTTCTATTACCCTAAGATTAACCCTCCATCTCCTGCAGCCTAACCCTAACCCTCCATCTCCCACAACCTAACCCTAACCTTAACTCTCCATCTCCTGCAGCATAACCATAACCCTCCTTCTTCCACAACCTAACCCTAACTTTTCCCTTTTATTACCCTAAGCTTAACCCTCCATCTCCTGCAGCCTAACCCTCACTCTCCCACAACCTAACCCTAACCTTAACTCTTCATCTCCCGCAGCCTAACCCTATCCTTAACCTTCCATGTCCTGCAGCTTAATCCTAACCTTAACCTTCCATGTCCTGCAACCTAATACTAACCCTCCTTCCTCTGCAGCCTAGCCCTAAGAGAGCCCATCGCTATTTTGAACAGGTACTTTAGTGAAATGGGACCTTTTCCTTTAAGTACCCATTGCAAATATAAAGTTTCTAAATGAAAATTAATTTGAATATTATACAGCCACAATTTAGCCGTCACCTTTGTCATATTTGGAATTCGACCATTCTAAGCTGCATCTGCACCCCCATACCTGTCCCATTACCTTGTGCTTTACCGTACCTGTGGTCATTATTGATTGCCTGTCCTGTATCTGTGTATACCATACTTTTGTACCTCAGTATTAAACCATCAGCATTTACCACAGTTCCTGTTTTGGATTGCGTCACACCCAGGGTGTCAATGATAGAAATATTGTTTTTTACATGTTCCCTCCATATGAGAATATAAATTGTTGTCACTAACATTTCATGAAAAAAATATGTTCTTTATATAAAGTAAATTATGATCTGCGTCTGATGTACAAGCTTGGCCCCAAATGACGTTGGAGGTCACTGGTTTCCTCCCGCTTCTCTGTCTGTTAAGTCAGGCGCAATGAATCTCCCCGCACTTTACAATACATAATTACCAAGCCTCCAATCTGCTAGACGGAAATAAAGGCTACTTGTATAGGCATTCAAATTAAACGGTGAAAGCTTTTAATTAAAAAGAATAAATCACAGGAAAACATCTCAGTCTGAGCGCAGAACATGAGAGGCAGTGACATGAGTAAGTGAATTGTAAGACGCTTTTGGGCGTTCGGCGATTTTAAATGTCTGCCTTTGCGACCAGATTAATTACATGGTAAGGTCAGAGATGGACAAGGCTGCGCTGGCTGGTGTTAATCTATTTATATGCATCTGATAGGCACCGTTTATGAATTTGGTCAGCAGAGAAGGGTGGCGCATTTCTCTGATGTTTCAGCATTGGCTTTAGGTATTCATTTAAAGACTATGCAGGATTTGTAGGTGAGCTCAGAGCCTGCGCTGTGATTGGGTGTAAGTGCAATGTTATCATTAATAGGCATGTTCCAATTTGGGCACTGCTCCTAAAATCCCAGGAGGGAAGGAAAAGCTCACACATTTGGCCACAGTGGGTCTCGATTTCAGGAATGATGGAATGTATTCACAGATCCGCTTAAACGTGGAGTTGCGTGCGTATTTTTAGGTACGTTATAACTGCGCATGCGTAGTCATTTTATTTACGTTCAGTTACGTAGAATATACGCACGTTAGGGCTTTAGGCACGGACATGTGAGCGCACTTGGGGCATACGTACGGAAGGGTCGCAATTGGGAACATACATACAGATGGTCGGGGTTAATATACATACTTGAAAACTTACATAAAAGAGGGTGGGGGGCATTTAAATGAGTCTTTGAGGGTGCAGTTACATAAAATGTACACATATAAAGTTAGAGGTGGTCTATGGAGAGGGTAGTGTCATGGGTGTTGGCTTGCTACATGCGTGTGTATAATTGCGTACTTTGTAAAGAACACATCTCTGAATCCCATAGCACCCTATCGCACACCCCTAGTAATGACCCTGCTATCGAGCCCCACTCCATCCTTAGCAACGCTACGGGTCACATGCTCATGAAGACAGAGTGGAGGCCATTTTTTACACATGTGCATTACCAGTTGTGTCTCAAGCAGTTTGTGAGACTAGCGGCAAAAAGTACGATTTGGGCCCCCTCAAATCTTTGTACCCCCAACCCTTCACTTGAAGGGCCCGGTGCTTAACGCCCAGTGACCTTTTCCAGCTGTTACTAAAATATTGCTAATGTCATGGCAACAAAAGACATAAAGAGACAAATTCGTAATTTAAATACATTTTTTTTTTTGTAATCAGATAACTCACAAAAATATTATTGTTCGTTTTTTCCACCTTATTATGAAACAACCCAAAAAATGCACATTGTTTTTTGAAATCTTCAACAGATTTAAGATTTGTTAGAAATCCATTCAGTTACACATACAACCACTAGAGGGTGCTAGTGCATTATATAAAAATCATGATGCTCCAAGGCACAACCTCTTTTAGTCCAAGGTCTCCATGCATGGACACTCTGAATCAGCGTAGTACAGGGAATAAGTATACCTTTGCAACATGGAAATGGAAACCTATAAGCATATAGGCTGAGATAGATGCACAATTACATGTAATTGTGGTTTGCTAACTGTATCTGTTTTTTTCCCAGTCACTTAAATTGCCTTCTTAAATGTGATGTTTGATTTTAATATAAGCTTATTTTAGCAATAAAAAGAAAATTATAATTTATAAAATAAATAAATAACAAACAAACAGTTTAAGCAAGATGCCGTCACTAGGCTGATGCTGATCTTACAATATAATGGAACAGCCCCATAGGATAGCTCTCAGCATACAATCGTACACAGGTGGCTCAGATTCTTCTTTTGAACCTGTTCCCATACAGCTCAGTGATAACGATCGCTGCACATACATTTTTAAAAGGTCAGATTCTGAATCAGCCCCTATGCGTCTAGTGTTATTGAGCGTTTGTTTACAGCAGCATTTCACTACCTTTATTTGGGGAGCATCAGATACCCAGAGGCATAACTATCAGAGGTGCAGGGGGTGCACCTGCTAGGGGGCCCGGGGGAGGGGAAGGCACAAGGAAGCCGCCTACCCTGCTCCCATGGAGGATGTGACCAGTGGTGGAACTACCGAAGACAATGGAGCCGCTGACCTCCGGGCACCAGCCCTAACAGGGGAACTTCTCCATTGTGCCCAGGGCCACCACTGAGCCTCCAGCCCCTGTATAAGTGCCAGCCGCTGCTATGGATCCGTCATGCAGGGAGCTTAGGGTCAGTCTCTTTCACTGCAGCTACAAAGGGATTGACCGATACCCTGATCTCCCTGCATCCCTTTGATGATGTCAAACGGAGGCCATCGCATGCAGGGGAATTGGGATAACTGCACTGAAGTTGTGTGGTGTGCTGCTGATTTCACAGAGGGGCCAACATTTATTTTGTCTCCAGACAACTTCTATGAAATTACGCCAATGGAGGTGACATGACTAAAATATGCACAATGGGCTGGATCCAGTGCTTGAAATGAGTTGCTCCTGGGCTAAACCATGGTGATTGCAGGGGAGTCATATTTCATCTGTTGCAAACAGTATTAGAGTTGAGAGGTGATGTTTCCTATCCCAAGTCTAAATAACAGTGTGATAGTAAGATATACAACTAACTTGACTCCCCCTGCAATCAACATAGTTTAGCCCAGGAGTAACTCATTTCAAGCACTTACTTAAGTCTGGATCCAGCCCATTGCCATCTGGTATTGTCCCTGGTCCCTGCTTCCTCCTTATAACCTTGTCCAGGCATCTCACGTCTCACCAGACAGTATTCTCCGTATCGCTAATGGCACAAGCATCACTGATTGAGAACTCTTGCTTTACAGAATGATGAAAACTTTAGTCTGGGGCAGAGTATGACTTAGAGACACTGAATAACTTTATTGCCTTTCTTTAAGTATCACATCTAGATCTGTGTGACATTTCTACATATTGATGCTTTCACGATGTCCAGCATGCAATTCTGTAAATAGAAAACGCCCCTAATGTATAATGCGTATAACAAAAAAGATTAATTAACTCTAGTGGTTGAGCAGGTTTTCTACACAACATCTAAGATCCAGCTTTTCAATGTCATACAAGGGGGTGCACAGATGTACATAGAAGAAGCTTTGTTTACTGAAATACATTCTGCCTTTTACACAAACCCCCTAAATAGGAACAAATGTATTTTACCCCCCAAAAACAGCTTACATACCGTAGATGGTGGAACGGTTCGGCCTTGACATAGGGTGTCTCAAGGGATGCTGGGAACACTGCACCTTCTGCACCTAAAGAGAAGCAAGTGACAGATTACATCAGAGGTTTCAAGTCATCTAATTCTGTGATCTATAGCATACCCTCCAACATGACCCATTCCATGAGGTACAAAATACTCTGCTCCTCAGTTTCCAACTGTCTGTTGCTATGGTAACCACCTTTGTTGAAGAGACTAATAGTTTTTTTTAAATTTCAGTTAAGTCATTTCACCTGGTGAGTGACAGTTGGAAGCTCAGTTGTGGAGCATATTGTGCCTAATGGAATGGGTCTTGATGGAGTGTCTGCTATAGGTTTTACTTACTGTCTGTTAAAGAACCCTAGTAATAATTCACATCTGAAAAGGAACAATAGGAGAATAAGGATGCCCATCCTCCAACAACAGTCTACAGTCCATCTCTAAATTAGATTCCTATATTGGCTAAATGTCATATACACAAAGGGGCTGATTCAGAGATACGATTTCCACGGCACTTAGGAGCGTATATTTAGGATCTTAGAAAATTTGCATTACTGCGCATGCGTAGTAATAGTGCAACGCCGTGTACGTAGCGGTTAGGAGCGTAAATTCGCTAAGAGCGTAAGTTTGAATCGATCGCAAGCACTTAAGATCTTAAGTGCTGCGAATCCTTAAGATCTTAAGGATTTGCATGGAAATGGGCGGGGAGAGGCAGGGAAATGAGGGAAAGTGGGCGTGGGCTGACACTTTGGATCTTAAATATACGCTACTACGTCACTTAAGATCTCAACTGCCAGCGCAGAGTTAGGGTAAGTCAATGGTGGTCTAACTTTAAGATCCACCGCTGTTTGCAAGGGGAGTGACTGTTTATGCAGTGGGCTGTAACCTGCTAAGATCTTAACCTTAGATGTGTATATTTGCGATCTTTTCGCAATCGCATCTCTGAATCAGCCTCAAAGTTCTACCAGAGAATCAGTAACATGACCAATATACTCCAATCAACATAGAGGAGAATGCAAGGGGGTGTGCCCCTAAGACAAAGATATTTCCAATCAATTTAAAGAAAACTCCTATCACACTTCAATGATTTACCTAGGCTAAAATACTGGTCCACCTGATCCAAATACTTACCCATTGTCCTCATATATCTGAGAGACTTCCAAATTTCATAATGCACCCCCAAATCAAATCCCCACAACTGAACAGAGGTGGTATGAATAACACCAAAGACTATCATTTCATTGTTGCATAATAGTGCTGCATGTTATCTAATACCAATGTCCCATATAAATTTATTATTATAATATTATTATTAACACCTGTTGAGTGCTCCTTAACCTTCTCTCACCCTCGGCACACCTAAGCCCTTCCCACAATTCCGCGGCACACCAAAAGCAATATATACAAAAGAAAGCAGGAATTACAAAGTGCGTACACAGAAATTACATTTAATTGTTATTTTTTATTGGATAAATTTAACATCGCAGCTAATAACTTTTTTTTTCTTATAACTAATATTAAATGTGGTAGCCAGTAATCCCCCATCATGTGTCTGCAGCCTCCCCAGTATTCCCCATCATGTGTCTGCAGCCTCCCCAGTATCCCCCATCATGTGTCTGCAGCCTCCCCAGAAACCCCCATCATGTGTCTACAGCCTCCCCAGTATCCTCCCTCGTGTGTCTGCAGCCTCCCCAGTATTCACCATCATGTGTCTGCAGCCTCCCCAGTATCCTCCATCATGTGTCTGCTGCCTCCCCAGTATCCCCATCACGCGTCTGCCGCCTCCC
>WWET01000771.1:241507-260387 GCA_011038615.1 Limnodynastes dumerilii | reverse complement strand
GGCTTATCTCTTTCCCCGCGAGAGAGGTCAAAGTCATGCCAAGGAACACACTATGGGCTCTAGAGGCTAGTTTGTAATTAGACAGATATGGAATCAGATTTGTTGAAAGTTTTAGGGTGCATTAGAATTTTTCTTAAGCGATAGGTTTGAAGAAGACAAGACAATCAAATTCAACTTGTTATTGGTAGCAGACAATGGTTTAAATGTCATATGATCTAGTAATTGCCTTTCGTTTCCTACTTTGGCACCACTGAAAGCCAACTTTTTCCTCATGATTTTGCCAATATCCTTTAACACCAGTTGCAGTCTCTGGTCTGATTGCCCGCTTTGCGAAACAGAGACAGCCGAAAGTAACTTTTCGGCTGTCTCTATTTCGAATAGGGTGCCATTTTAGAATTTTTTTTTAATGAATGGATGAGTTTGCCGATCGGCATAATCGCCCATTCTTTTTCTCAGACCCGTTGGATCACAGCTACGGAGAGCTGAGTAACCTCTCCAGGGCATTTTATTATTAGGGAGGAATTAGGCACTTAGAAAGGGAGGATTAGGGTTTGAGGCCCTAGAAGGAGAGGGTTAGGGTCAGGCTGCGGGGAGGAGGGTCTTAGGGTTAGGCTATAGAGAAGGGAATCTAAGGGTCAGGCTAGGGAGAAGGGAGGGTTAAGGGTCAGGGTAGTGAGAAGGGAGGGTTAGGGTCAGGCTGCAGGGATGGGAGGGTTAGGGTAAGGGAAGGGGAGGGTTAGGGTTAGAATTAGGGGAAGGATTAGGGTTAGTTTAGCCACTCACCTTTTGGAGCACCGTGTTTGGTGCTCCAGGGATCGATTGCTATGCCTCTTCGAGGCATAAGCAATCAATATTCCAGCCAGTTCAAAACAGACTGGGAGAGAACGGCCCTATCCAAATAGGGCTATTTTTTGCGGGGACTCACACACCTTTAACACTTGTCATGACTATTTCCAGGATGCAGTTGCTGGTTTGGCTGACCCTATTTCCAAAATGTTACCGCCGCCAGATGAATGGTGGCTGTATTATTGTTAAAAAAACATGTACAATTAGAAAATTACTATTGGGAAGCGAAACCTATTTCCCCATTCCCAATAGCTACATGCTGTGGCAGTTGCAGTGCATATAAAGTTGGGGTTAGGCTGTGCTGGTAATTAAGTTAGGATTAGGACTTAAGGAGACGGTTAGGGTTAGAAAATGCCACAGCAACACTGCTATAAACCAGTAACAGACTATACCGTCTATCTGTAAAATAAAACCCAGAAATGTCCGTTACACATATTTACACAAATATGACGGTATAGTCTGTTACTGGTTTATGGCAGTGTTGCTGAGACATTTTCTTTCCTTTGTTTCTGTGGCTAGCAGATTAACCCCTGCCTTTCATGCACTTACATATAAATAAAATTATATAAATTGATTGAGGAACTTCCATTTTGTCTGTATTGTTTGTGGGAGCAGCAGCTGGGAGGGGGTGTTGTTCCACAGCAGCTATTTTGGAGACATTAAGGGGTGTCTCCTGAGGTAACTTGGCTCTCAATTTAAAAACATATATATGTGACCCAACATTGGGACTCATTGTTAGAGTTGGGACCACCATATGCAGAAAGGCCTTGATGGTGGCTGGTGGCTTATCATATATTTGCGCAAAAATGTGTAACGGACATTTCTGTGTTTTATTTTACAGATAGAATGGTATAGTCTGTTACTGGTTTATGGCAGTGTTGCTGAGGCATTTTTTCCCCTGTGTTTCTATTGCTAGCAGATTAACCCCTGCCTTTCATGCACCTGTTCACATTTACCTATAAATTTATTGAGCAACTTCCATTTTTATGAAGGTTAGGGTTAGACTGCAGGATATGGAAGGTTAGGGTTAGACTGCAGGCTATGGAGGGTTAGGCTGAGGTACAAGGAGGGTTAATACTGAAGAAGGGGACGTTTAGGGTTAGGCTGCAGGAAATGAAGGGTTAAGGGCAGGGTTAGGTACAAACACTTACTTATCAGCGGATGACTTTTGCCAACTGCAGGAATCACTGACACTTTCTGTAATGGAGACTGTCACCAATTGGTGGCAGTCTACATTTAGCTGCTGTATGATGGACTTTTGGTAAAAACGACCATTGTATCAGCAAACCACATGCATAAATATCAGGGAGACTGTGGTAGCACTATCAAGGTGCTGCACCATAGAGATGTGTCCTGTGCCAAAAAAGGGGTGTGTTCTTTGAAAGGCTCAATATAAATCATAGCATCAGTAATTTATTAATTGTTAAATTGTTAATGAATAAATAATATCAGTATTTTTTGTTTAGATTATGAATAGATCCGTTGACTTCTTCACCCTAATAGAAGATTACCCAGTCTTCAGGGAGGCTTTCTGATAATCAGAGGGAGTTGGCAGCTATGAGGTATATATTATATTATGCCCATTTATCCTATGGAGATTAATTTCATGACAATATTTTTTTTAATCTCTCACTAATATTATTGGTTTTATTTAGATTATAAATTATCCAGGTTGGATCTTAACCACCAGTAAATATCTGTCAGTTTGCATTTGTGGGAATTAAGGCAGCAGGGTTCAATCACTGGGAAAAGGTTTCCTGTTTCACATGAAGCATTCGTATCTCATTGTTTTTCATACCCTGGTACTGTGAAGTGGAACATATTGGCTCCTTATTGATAATGACGAGAAAGGTCATCCCAGGTGTGTTTAATGGAGCAGTTCCAGTAATGGCTGCATTTGCAGTGTTGTGCGGAATCCTAATTTGTTCTTTGTTGGGATCTAAAAGTCCTTCACATCCAAAGTGAATTATTTCTTTGAAGGCAAATATATATATTTATATATAAAAACCCTAATGGTAGTACGTGACAGGGGTTTCTATATTGTGAAATAACAATACAGTTACTGCTAAAGTTGGTACACAAAGGGATATTAAGAAGTATGTCATGTAAAATAAGAACTACAATAGCCTGACTATACTGCATGGAATTCTGGGTAGCAGGTCATGTGACTATAATGTTTCCCTGTGTAGGCAATAAATTTATAGATGGTTAAGACACTGCTCGTTATGCCTGTTGCAGACCACTGGTTCCTCAGAATATGTCCGCTCTATCAAGGTAATCAATGCATTCAACCATATAGTCATGGTCACAGATTTACTACATAGTTATAGCATATAACATTGCCATTTTAATGTGTCACAGAGAAAATCAGATCATAAAGCAAGCATGATGAATGGCCAGATATGAAATGGACACGCCAGGTGTGCTAAAGGCTATAATGAACATGCTCTAGCATAGGATAGTCTCATAGAATGAGTGTCAAGGCCCTCTGATGGGTCACACAATGACAGAAAATGGGCACACATTAAGTCTGACAAATGCGATCTGTTTAAACCTGAGCCTTTGGCTGCTTATGTCCTTTCCCACAGCTCATCTCTTCACACAGACTCACATTGACATTGAAAGCACAAATTACCATATACACTTTATAATATTACAAAACAATAAAACAGCTCAACACAGAATTAACTCATTATATATTCAGTAATCAAGAAGCTTTTGGCACAAAGGAAACCTATTAAATGTCATTGTAACAGGACTAGTTATTAACGTCAACTTGGTAGAGATCGGATCCATGCTGTACCCAAACTTCCAATATCTAGCCGATAAAGGGCAATTGTTGCCTCTTATAGGGCTGGTGGCGGTAAGCAGGCCGTGGTTTCATGGAAACCACGGCCTCAAGTCCTGCCCCCCTGCCTAGCAACACTATACTAGTATACTAGTGTTGCTAGGGCCAAGGAGGGACTTGATGATGCGATTTGCACCATCAAGCCCTGTCCCAATCCCTATCACAGCTAAAAACGGGTAAGTATTAGTTAGAGGACGGGACTTAATGATGCGATTTGCATAAATCGTGTCATTAAGTCCCGCCCCCTGCATGCATCTATAGCTTCTCTCCGGGATCTCCCGAAGGGAAGCTGTTAAAAGTCAGCAACCCTGATAACTATGCATGACAGAGGTGAAGGACAGGGGAGTTCACCACGCTCTTCTGTGCGTAGTTTCAGACCTCCGTACGTACATAAAACCCCCGGAGGCATGGATACAGACATAAGCTTTAGACCATTTACTTGAACTATCTAATGTAGTAAACCATACGTCTCCTTACTAAGCTTTACCGATTGGAGGTGTCCTATCTAGTAACACCAACGTAGCACTTGCGATTGGACATTGCAGCTGATTCCTGAACATAGCATTAATAGCTGCTCAGTAATATTTCTGAGAACTTTTATTAGATCTGTAAATGTAATTATTATCTATATTCCAAGCAGAGATATATCTTCTTAATAAAGGCTTGTACATAGTAGCACCATCATTGTGAATTATATAGAAGATGACTTACAAATGACCACGGTGTGATCTTGTATTAATATTAAAGCCTCATAATTCTCCAGGGCAATTAGTTTGAAACCAGTTGTATTCTCGTTTTATCGTTGATACTACTAGACATATATAGTATTAGGGCTGGATTCACAACCCCATTTTTTATTTTATCTAGCTAATATGGATGTGTACAAACTATTTTACATAATCTACGTAGCGTTTCGTTATGTCTTTAAAGACCGTATGTATGCAATTTACATAACGAAACGCTACGCAGATAGCGTAAAATAGTTACTACGCATCTGTATACCTTGTATTTTAACACATAAAATCAATCAGTCAATGTACAGTGTTTACCCACTAGTGGATTCAGTGCACTCCGATATAGAGCTCTATTTACTAAAGCTTTAAAAAGTTAATTTTTGGAGTTATAAAGTTATAACACCAAAAATGAACTTTTTGCTATTTACAACAGCTGCACCGCCATGGAAAACACCAGTTTCCATGGCCATGCGGCAAAACTTCACCTGTCCTCGCCAGCCCGTTGGTTTCAATGGGGCCGGCTATTTACTAACCCTCAGAACGACATTGTCCTAAATAAAAATTTTAAAAAATTTAGAAAATTAAAAAACAATTAAAAAAAAACTGAAATAAAAGAAAATAATAGCTTTAAATACTTACCAGACCGAAGACGCGTCTGCCCGCAGGTGCTGGTCCCGACATGGAGAGCCTGCACATGCGCAGTTCTTCTCATGCTGGGACTTCATTTTTTTTTACAAAGTCCCAGCAGAGAGCCACTGCGCATGTACAGGCTCTCCAGACACAGGAAGAAAGCCCGCGATGACAGAAGGAAGGTCAGATGTCATCGCGGGACAGCCAGCGGAGGGTGAGTATTAGTAAATCGCCTGAACGTAGCTCAGGAGTTCTCAGAGAGCGAATTCGAACTTGCCTGAGCTACGTTCAGGCATTCTTAGTAAATAGAGCCCATAATACCCTCTTTCTCTCTCGTGGTATCACCTGTGTGGCACATAGCATATGGGATGCATTCACGGCCTCCAAAAAATGGCATATTAGAAATATGGGGCCGGATCCAGAACAACGTCCTTCGGCGGAAATACGTCCGTCAGATGGCGATGACAGTTACTGCGCATGCGTAGTAACTATTTTACGCAATCTACGCATCATTTCGTTACGTAGATTGCGTAAGTGCGGTCTAAAGTTCGTGCAGCAACTTGCGTTCAGGTCTGGATCGCACGCAACATTTCTGGGCATGCGCAAGAAAATAGAACTCTGAGATACTCCACACTCAGGTGTGGATCGGCGGCAAGAATGGCCCTTTTTCTAAAGGGACGTTTTCTATGAGCTAATTTCAAATTTACCACTGAGGACAAGCAATCAAAGATCCGAAGACGAATCTGCAGCTGCCAGAAGGCGAGTATTTATCCTACCCGAACCCTTATTCTAATTCTCACTCTAACCCTCCCAGCAGTCTGACCCTAAGACTCCCTTCCCCACAGCCAGTGGTGTAAGTTCTGGCCAGGCGCCCGGAGACAAACATTTGGTGCCCCCTCCCCCCGGATGTATTGATGTCACGTCCGACAGTTTATGTGAGGGAGGAGGAAGCGGAGAGGAGAGGTCTATGTGTAACCTTCCTCTGCTTAAACCCAGCTGCCAAGACACAGAGACTCACCCTGGGGATACAAGCGGAGATACTGGACTGCTGCAGGGGACAATGGAGAATGCCCACCTCTGGGATAGGGGCTGGAGCTCAGCACTTCCATTGTCTCCAGTACTTCCGCCACTGTCTTCAGCCTGACCCTAAGTCTCCTTTACCTGCAGCCTGACCCTAAGACTCTCCAACCCGCAGCCTGACCCTATGACTCCCTTCTCCGCAGCCTGACCCTAAGACTCCCCTTAGACCACTACTCCCCATAGACTTCCTTATAATACTCACCTCTCCAGTCCGATGCAGTGAGTCTGCGTCAGCGGTTTCCGAATGAATGAATAGGTAATAGTTTGACGATCGGCATACTTAATATTTCGGAAACAGCATTTTCGTACCGGAGACTGCATCCCCCACACTCAGGCGTAAAGCTAGCACTGGTTCAGGCCCACAGAAAGTGCACCAAAAAGGGATAAGTAGATTTTTTTTTGCCTCTGTTCTACATACAAAAGTTTATACACGACTAAAAGAATGTTCCTGATACTTGTTCTTATTTTGCATTATGATCACATCAGTTCCCTAGAAACCAGCATTATTTCATAGTGAAACTACAGGCTACAATCTCACATGTATTGGTTTAGCCAACAAAGTCGCCCACTCAACTATTTACTGACAACGAGTACATTTTAATTTTCTCAAAACACAATAATACACACACTAGCGAGACCCATTATGTTCATGCTAATATTACTCTTCAACAAGATATTTTAATTAGCTTCACTCTGTCAAGTCGGAATAGGACAGGGAATCAAAATAATCAATTTTAATATTGCAAGAAAATCATGCATAGCGGAAAACATGACACTGGGAGCCACTCATATATGTATGTCACGTCATGCGCATCCGAAAATCTCTGCCATTTCCAAATGCTTCCCACATTAAGCTGGACATACACTGATCGGACAGATAGCACAACCATCTGGAAGCGACCGAGGGTCTGACCTATCGACTTTGAATTAATGCAAAACATGTAGTAGGATATTTACTGAACTAGAGTCAGATCCTGAACTACGCAGCGTTTCTCAAATAGTTGTTGTTTTTTTTATTAAAAATTTATACACAACGGGCCTGATCCAGACCTACGCCCACAAGCGATCGTACGCCGATCGTGAGCGTAAAAACGGGCAAAAAAACGCACTGCGCATGTGCAGTATGACAACTTCCGGTCGTCCGAAGGACATGAGCGTACAGAGAGCGTATTTTCAGCGTATTTTTCGCCCAAGGGGCGTGCGTTTTGTGCGACGATAGTCTGGACGCTTGAGTTACTACACAGAGGCGGGGATAGCCATTTAAATTGTACAGTATGGGCGTGCTAAGCCCCGTACGACCAGCGTATCGGTACGAAAATTCGCACGGACGCTGGAAAAAGGGTTCAGCCGCCGTAAGTAGGTACGATCAATGGGAGTGTCATGGGCGTGAAAGTTTATACGCCCGGGCGATCACACGCTACGCTCGCGGGCGCTCGCGGTCGTAGGTCTGGATCAGGCCCAACTAACATGAGTTTCCAGGTTTAAATCCTCAAGTTATAAACTTATCAATGAGTTGGATGTAACTGTCAACATTTAAGAATAATTTACAGCTTAGCAGCTCTACCAACACACCCATGACCTTGTAGCCCAGTGTGGATTTTGTTTTTTCGGGGGGGTCACTACTATCTCTAATCCCCAGCTTTTCTTTCTGTTCAGTTTTAAAATCACTTTTACATTGTTAATAATGTCATTCAAAATAAACCACACCTCCTTTCCAGCCAGACTCCACCCAAACCTGATTTTATTTGTTCAAACCACACCCTCTATTCCATAAGCCCCACCCTTTTTTTGGTCCACGAATCAGGACAGTCCCTCCTAACTCGGGATGTCATGTTATCCAAATACATTCAGTGGAAGGCCCAGAACAAGCTCCCTGTGTCAAAATTCTGCCCAAGCATACACCAACAGAAGGTCTGGCCAGGATCACAACCCCCCCTAAAACCTGGCCAGGATCCAACTGGATCACCTCGTGCTGGTTTCTTCCCAATCGGTGCAGGGGTGTCAAATGCATAACCTGACAAACAAACAAGCCAGTGAATTTTATGCATAAGATGGTTAGAAATCATCCAGACTGGTGGAACTACCTTTCAGTTTATAAAAGGTCAGATGGCCTTAGATTGACTTGGATTTTCTAAATTCTTATTTAGGGCTCTATTTTCTAAGCAGTTTTCACTTAATTTGTATTTACAAAGCATGGATCGCCAGGGAAAACTACAGTTTCCATGGCGATCCATGTAAACATCACAGCATCCCGTCAACCCATTTTTATGAATGCAGGTTGGCACCGCATTATATAACCGGGACCTTATATGAATGTGAAATACTACAATGTTACCTTGAACGAAGATGCCAGGCTCGCTGCGAGGAGAAGCAATTCTAATTCAGGTATGTAACGCTAAAAATGATCATCTAAGTAAATAGAGCCCTTAGTACCATAACAGTCTTAACTACAGCAACAAAGCCTATCTCATTTTATGATATCTTGGAATCCGGCTGGTGTTTACATGCATGTCACACACCACAGGTAATAAACAGTTACTTATTAATTTATTCTCTAGTCTGCAGACTCCTATTAAACTGTCATTCTGATCTAAGCCCCGACACTATGTAATTTACAGACAATAAATGTTCATAAACAGCATGAGTAGAAAATCTATACAGTTATTCTGGCTTTATTTTACGTTTCATTTAATGCCCCTCAAAAATGATTTTGTCAATGATATTCCATTAGCGGCTTCTCTGTCCAGTAACCACTCCTAGAACGATGTGTCAGGGAATCAGTGAGCGTGTTAAGGAGCCACTGGCATATTGGGGAAGGAGTGAAAGGGGGCCTTACATAGCCTGGGCTCCCAAATTTCCAAAGTTAATGAGATTAAAGCAAGCCACAAAGTGTAGAGAAGAATGAAACATCATTCATTCAAAACAGATGATCAATTAAGACAAACATATATATTGTTACACACAAATAGATGAATCACTATGGAGATTTGATTCTCTTTATTACTTTCCCAGATAAATCTAGATGAATATAATCTGCCAATGTTGATTCTTCAGTTTTCAGTAATTTGGTGGAATGTTATAGATTGCTTGGAGTCAGAAAGAAACGGGGAAGGAGAGAACACTCTGCTAGGAGTAACCCTATCAATAAAGGGTTTCAGATCATTTATGGGCACACCTAAAAGTCACATCCAATAACTGGCCCAGGCTTTGGACAACATTAACAAGCAGAAAACCTCAAAATGACAACTTTAATGTGACTGGAGAATGATAGCAGTTTATGGTTCGGGTCTGGGGAATGGTAACATCAAAATTAATGATTGGTTGAAGTAAATGGGTTTACATACAGCTTTAGCTAATAATGTGTGTGTGTGTGTGTGTGTGTTGCAAGTCCCCGCATCGATGGCTGTCATTTTGAAGTAGGGACAGCCGAAAGTTCCCTATTTCTAATGACAGCTGTTTTAGATTTCTTTTTATGAATGGGTGAGTATGTGATTGGTATACTCACTCATTCATTTTTGTAAGCGCTGCCGGACCACCGGTAGGTAAGGCTACAGGGGAGGGGGATTAGGCAGTGTGGGGAGAGACCTAGGGTTAGGCTGCAGGGGGTTTAGACTTAGGGTTAGGCTGCAGGCTTCTGACGTATTGGAAACTTCACTGTGTGACTGTAACTAACTGTGATGTCATTTACTACCTGTCATTTACTACCTCTAACTACTGAACAGAACAATTGTGTTCCGGAGTTAGCCTTGTGGGAGTTTTGAAATGTTCTCTGTTTTGGTCTTTGGAATGCATCTTTGGAACCACAAATCATCAAATCCCCTTGTTTATTGTGTCTCACAGCTTACATGATTGTACACAATAATCTCAGGTGACGTGATTATATCACACAGTAATGTCTCCAGTTCATATGATTATGTCACACAATCTCTCAGGTCACATGATTAGGTTACACAGTAATGTCTCCAGCTCACATAATTATGACACACAGTAATGTTCCCAGGTCACATGATTATGTCACAAAGTACTGTCTCCAGCTTATATAGCTGTCTTATAGTAGTGACCTAATTTCAAACAATTATGCCACATATTAGTGTCCCCAGTTCATATGATTGTCACACGGTAATGTCCCCAGTTTACATGATTATGTCACACACTAATGACTTCATTTGATATGATTATGACGCTCAATAATGTCCTCAGTTCATATGATCATATCACACAGTAATGCCCTCAGTTGACATGATTATGTCACACAGTAATGTCCTCAGTTCATATATTATGTCACACACTAATGTCCTCAGTTCATATATTATGTCACACAGTAATGTCCTCAGTTCATATATTATGTCACACACACACTTATGTCCTCAGTTCATATGATCATATCACACAGTAATGCCCTCAGTTCATATATTATGTCACACAGTAATCTCCTCAGTTCATATGATCATATCACACAGTAATGTCCTCAGTTTATATATTATGTCAGACAGTAATGTCCTCAGTTCATATGATTATGTCACAAAGTAATGTCCTCAGTTTATATATTATGTCACACAGTAATGTCCTCGGTTCATATATTATGTCACACACTAATGTCCTCAGTTCATATGATCATATCACACAGTAATGCCCTCGGTTCATATATTATGTCACACAGTAATGACCTCAGTTCATATGATCATATCACACAGTAATGTCCTCAGTTTATATATTATGTCAGACAGTAATGTCCTCAGTTCATATGATTATGTCACACAGTAATGTCCTCAGTTTATATATTATGTCAGACAGTAATGTCCTCAGTATATATATTATGTCAGACAGTAGTGTCCTCAGTTCATATGATTATGTCACACAGTAATGTCCTCAGTTTATATGATTATGTCACACAGTAATGCCCCTGGGTCACATGATTATGTAATACAATAATGTCCTCAGTTCATATGATTATGTCACACAGAAATGCCCCTGGGTCACACGATTATGTAATACAATAATGCCCTCAGTTTATATGATTATGTCACATGATAATGGTCTATGTTCACATGACTAAAATAAGAGAATGCCCAAACTGGGCGTGAAAGAGTATAAACACCCATCTGCTAGGCAGGAACACCAGGCATAGTGGGGTTTACCTAAACCAATCGGGTGTTAAGGTGGTTGGGGGGTGGGCTTTATAGTAGGGATATATATTAGTTAAGCAGACTGGTCTTCAGCCTCTTTATTTTCTTTCATCCCTTCCTAAGTTGTTTTTCTAACATGTTGTTTTTATTTGCAGATGGGGCATAAGTTTGGCGGTAGCAGTGGAATAGTCAGCAAAATCTTAAAGGTGCTAGGCTAAGGCTGAGGTATGGTACAGGGAAGACACACCCCTTCGAGACGAAGCAGGAAGCTACGCCGGCTGGCTGGTTCCCAGTGGCCTCCCCGGTTCTCCCCGGGGTGTGCAATATGACAGGAGTTGTGCTCTTGCGTTGACCATTACCTCCGGAGCGCTGAGGGCAGGAGGCCTGCAAATTTATCAATGAATAAATCTATGCCCCCTTTAAAAGCCATATCGTTGTCCGTGTGATTATTTCTTGTATGCATGACGTGAATGCCATTGTCAGCCGTTGGTAGCATATACCACAAACAGTAAAGCCTCAAGTTGACATTCATAATTCTAAAGGGGGCAAGACATCAACATTAGGGAGTTTATGCTCTGTGTTCACATGATTATACCACAAACAGTAAAGTCTCAAGTTGATGTTCATAACTCTAAGTCCCCATAAGGTTTGGAGAGTTCATCTCTTCATATCATTCATAAGAAATCACATTTTTAAATACAATCTTCAGAAAGTATCATGACAGGAAACGATGAACATGCATTCTTCTGCTTTGAAGAATAATCATGCCCAGCTTACCACTAAGGTCAAATATGTCAGGGAAGCAATCAATAAGTAGAATTAAATTATATTACGAGGAACCCCAGAGAAAGAAATATATACTGATCTGCATCTTTTATAATGGATCTCCTGAGTAATCAAAGACATAAAGTCAATCTCTAGAGTTACCGGTAGAAAACTATCTAGAGTAGATGTTCAATGATCATGTTATATATGAGACACTGTTAGGTGTTGCTGAGCATTGTAAATGAAGCTAAAACAATCCTGAAAACAATAGATGTATTGAACACATTGCCTAATGGATACATTGCTTCACAGACTCCAAACACTTTGGCCTAGATTTACTAAACTTCTCAAAACGAAAAATGTAGATGTTACCCAAAGCAGCCAATCAGATTCCAGCTGACATTCTCTAGTATACAATAGGACAATGAGAACTGGAATCCGATTGGTTGCTATGAAAAACATATCATACTTTGCTTTTGCACATATAACTCACGTGCTGCATAGCTTATGTTTATTCTTTTAATTAGAGCTGAGCTAGGAAACTTCACTCTTAACCCTGAAACCTACATCATATTTCTATATATGGACAAAACCATCAAGGTCAGGCATGGGTAACCTGGTCCCAGAATGCTTTGCCATGTAAAGCTATGCTTATGCTGCTGAAGCATCATGTGACTTATATTTTCTCAACACTTGGAGCCAGATTTACTAAACTGCAGAAAAGGAAATAAATGTTGCCCAGAGCAACCAATGAGATTCTAGCTCTCACTTTCCTATTACATACTAGAGAATGTCAGCTAGAATCTGATTGGGTGGAAATTAACACCTGAGAAAAAAACCATGTTGAATTTCAGGGGAAGCAAATTTTATCTGTAGAGGTGATAGACGTTGATGTTTCCTTGGGCAGTGGTGGAAGTACTGGAAAAAATAAAAGTGCTGAGCTCTGGGCACTAGCCCGTAGGTGGACACTTCTCCACTGTCCCCTCCGGCAGTCTTGTCTCCAGTGTCCACAGGGTGAGTCTCTGTGTCTTCTACAGAGGACCGCACAGCTGGGCTTAAGCAGAGGGAGGTTACATATAGACCTCTCCTCTCTGCTAAGTCCGCTCCCTTCTCCCTCATATAACACATAAACTGACGGGCGTGACGTCATTACGTCTGGGGAGGTGGTCACTAAAACTTTGCCTTCTGGGCGGCCGGCAAGAACTTATGCCACTGTTCCTAGCCCAAGTCTAAATAACAGTGTAAAAGTAAAGCTCTGTGTGCAATGAGCAAAGTGTTTTCCCTGTATTTAAAGAATAGGACAAGTGATGGTTAATAATGAACCTTAAACCCTGGGTTAGGAAGAGGCAGGGTTACAAAGCCGGATTTAAAACTCATCGGGCCCTAGGTTTGGGGCCCCCCAAGGGGATGCTGATAGCCAGTGGGAGGAGCAGTGAGAGGAGAAGCAGCCAACTATAGTGATATGGCTGCTTGAGCTTCGACATTTGACACATGCAGACGCAGACAATACTGATGAGCCTGGTGCTCGCCAGGGCGTAGGTTGCCTTGTGGGTAATCCGGGCCTGCGGGGTTATGGAAGTTTTTTAATTGTTTAATTATTTTGTACTAGGGATCCAATCAGCCTGAGGGGAGGGCTTGAGGAAATATGCTTTATAAGCCGCCTCAGGCCTGCAACCCTCCTCTTTGTCTTCAGGAATGTCACCGCCCTCCCTCTCTTTGCTATTTATTTTAATAGACTAGATTGTAATCTTTGTTTATACGCTGATCACTTCATGTGCCTAAAATATTTCCTATATTTCAGATTGTTATTTCTACAGTTGTCTCCTAAACATGGTTTTTTCAGTGTTTCCCACCGGGAGAACCCAGATGAAAGAGATCTAGGCTGGTATGAGGGTGGAGCTTAATTACACAATCCCGCCCCCTGACCATTTCATAGTATTACTAGGAGTGGGGGCGGAGCTAGATGACGCTAATTGCTTTATCAGGTCCCAACCAGGCCCTAGAAACACTATGAATGGTAGCGCTGCTAGACTGGGGGGCTGGACTTAAGGCTGTGGTTTAATGCAAATCACAGCCTTTAGTTACCAGCGGGTGATTTGTCGGCTCTCCTGGGATAACGGGAGATCTGCACGAATTCGGTGAGGCTCAGAAGTTCACCGTGCCCAATGAAATTCAAAATGGTTATCCCATGGGTAACATTCCACCTGACTTATTTTATCTTATATTATTTTCAAACCCTACATAATGCATGTATTTCCTATGTGCTTTACATTATGTTTCTTATATAAAACTATATCAATAAAACAGCTCAAATTAATGTGTTATGTGTTATAGTCTCCACTGGAAACCACAATTATTTAGCCTATGATGTTGTGGAGAGAGAGGCTTTGGAATGTTCCTCAGAGCTCTGTCTGCACTGGGACTGACTACCAATCCTAATTCCCCCTCTGCCATCACATGACACACTGACAACTATAACCCTCTGTATAGTATAGCAGCTTTAGTTGTCCAGGGAGTTTTAAAAAAAAATTAAGATGCATATTTAAAGTAATACTATAAAAGAAAATAAAAAAGTATCTATCTGTAATTGATGCTTTAGAATGATTTATTGCTCCAAATAGGAAGCTCTGTATTTTATTTACTACCCACTAAGTATTGTCTTGTTACCTCTATAAGCATCTTTGTTTTGTTTGTTCTAAATGGTAAGTGCTTAACACTCCCTTTTTGTGTTATAGATTTCTCTCTGGTAGTCAGTCTCCCATCCAAACTCAGCGCTGGGCTGACCTCCGAGATATGGATTTCTTCCTGTCAAATAAACTCTATACATAGAACTGGCCTATAAGATATGGATTTAGCCTGAGCTCTTCCAAGCAGCAGTACAAACAGCGCCTTCATTGCATTTTTTTTTCTCTTCTAGTCAAACATGAAGCTTAAAATATAAGTCCCCAGCTAAAATGAATCAGATTTCTACAGCTTTTACACACAAATACCGTAAAAGGAATTCTCAATGTGGAGAATTACAATTTTGCATGCAACGCTTTCTCCGCAGTATAAATACAAGCAATGGGGGAAAAAACTGTAAAATAGGTGTTTGGAACAAGTGCTGCCTTGTAGTATAAAGCATAAACACCATTGTGTGGAATTACAGATATGAGTTTATCTCCTCTGCTTCTCCAATCCATTTCATATACACAATGCGTGATACTACTGCTGAGCAGAAAGATAGGATTGCAGTGTCAGAGGTTTCTATGGTGTGTAGGTGCTGTTCAGAGCTTTATCTGGGTATACTGTTTGCTGGGAACAGATACTTTATTCAAAGAGCAGTAATCACTTTCCATCAGTGACCCCCTTGAAATGACAAATATTTGCTCTGAGTCTGTTGCTGCTGACCAAGCTTTGTAGTCTCTGGCCATTTTCACCTGCTAAAAACCTTATTATTTTCAATGGGAATGATGCATACTTCCATCCAGCACCCGATTTACGATAGAAAAGTGCGTAAATCGGAAGTGCGCATAAGTCTGACATATGATGTGCAACGGATTTTCAAGCGTACGCCCTGGAGATTCATCAGACATGGTGATGCATGCTGTATGGTGGGCAGGAAGGTGGTATATTTTAATATTACAGTATAGGTGTGATTTACACCTTCCACACAGATCAGTGGTCGTTATGTACCGCTGATCCGCACAACAGACTTCAGTGTAACTGCGCTACCGTCCTCAAGAGAGAGGGGTGTGACGTGGGAGTTCCCATCTTCCGTGCCGACTGAAAGACATTCATGTGCCCGGTACACAAAGGTCTGAATCCGGACCATTATTATAAAAAATTTTGGCCCATCTTGTAAATTAATTTTAGTGACGGGGGGTAGATTCAGAACTACATCTGTCTTCCATAGATGGACGTAATTCAATGAACAATAGCTACTGCGCATGCGTAGTAGCTATTGTACATAATCTGCGTATCATTTCGATACGTAGATTGCATATATGTGGTATTTTAGACCGCATATACGCAATCTACGTATCTAAACGATACGCAGATTACATACAATAGCTACTACGCATGTGCAGTAGCTATTGTTGATTGAATTACGTCCGTCTATGGAAGACGGACGTAGTTCTGGATCCGGCCCAGGGACAGTAAACTTAAATGTTACCAAACCCCCATTTTACCAGTCATACTACTTAAAATAAGTATGTATCAACTAATTTGTATTACTATTAACTTATTAAACATATTAAACCTTCTTAAATCAATATTATTCAAGACTGGTGCTGACAGCCAACCAACGCAGGTGAAATTGATTGTTTCTTAAGAAAAGTCCCACTATATAAATTGAATTTACAAGGGGTCCTAACTCACCACCATAAAAACTAACTAGGTTACCCACAATGGGACCTGCTATTCTGCACACCACAGGACTATGACCTGTCCCTGATGCTAAATACCAACAAATGGGAAGGGTGGGTTCTGGGAATGTGCTGAGGGTGCAACTTATCTAAGTAATGATGGTAGAATCTATAAATTAATGGACCAAAGTATTATCTCAATCAGATGTTACCCATACTTGCAAGTCACTGCACCAAAGGGGTGTGTCCTGTGCCAATAAAGAGGTGTGTCTTGTATCAAAGGGGTGTGTCCGGTGCCACCAAAGAGGTGTGTCTTGTACTAAGGGGGTTCGCCTTGTGCCACCAAATGGGTGTGTCTATGGGCCTGATCCAGACCTACGAATGAGCGCTGAGCGTGTTATCGCTCAGCGTAAAAACTTAGCACTCCCCCGACACTGCCCTTACTTTCATTTCCTTACACCGGCCGAGCCCTACCTTATGTTTTCCCAGCGTCAGTACGAAATTTCCTAGCGACGCGCATACTGTATAATTTAAATACCTACCCCCGCCTATATTCCTTAACTCCAGCGTCCATACGAACCTCGTACTATAAACACGCCCCTTCGTCAGTTAAAACGCAAAGTATACGGACGGCCGAATCTCAGCTACGAAAAACAGTGTGTTACTACAGGAAGTTGTCACTAGGCGCATGCGCTGTGCGTTTTTTCTGCCGAATTTACACTTACGAACAGCGATAGCACACAAGCGAGCGTTGTTCTAGATCAGGCCCTATGTGTGTATGTGTTTGTCAAGGAATATTGGAAACATCCATATTTATTAAACAACCCTTATTGTGAAGACTGTGTATAGGAAATCCACTGACTCCTTCACCTTTTTAGAAAAGGCTAAAAGTAGGTGACACTGCAGATGAATAGCAAGAGACTAAAGTGTATTTTACATTTCTATCTCCATGGACCAAAGTATCAGCTCAGTCCTTGGTCCACCAGTACTTGCTACAGGAACACATTCACTTTAAAAGCAAATGCCAGAAAAAGCAGCATCTGCAGTGCATGACATTCATCTAAGGCGCTGTAAAAATAGCAAATCTCCCTAAATGACTTTATTTGGCCAAGGTTACCGTGATGGCCAAACGTTCTGGGAAATACTGTAGGTTAGGAATTTGCTCTGTACAAAACGGCTGTGAGAGAAAAAGAACAGAAAACAGCCATTAACCTTAGTTAGAATCTGATTTCTGTTGCTAGTACATATTAGGCAGATCAGAGAAGAAGCATTGTGAACATTATTTAGGCACTGGATGTAAACTCAGCAATTTGTGGTAGACATTAAAATAATCATATAATAATAATAATAAATAATATAATAACAATAATAATTACCAAAATAATAAGAATGGAGCGATCCACGCTCCTGCATGCTTTCTGTAAGTGTGGGGGTGTTTAATTCCAAACACGCGGATATTGTGTGACTTTCAGCAGGCTTAAGTCACACGTGCGGATCATGTGGTCTGTCCAACGGATGATGCGCTCATAAGTTGGTAATCACATCCATACTGTAAATTTTTAATGCTTAACCCCACCCACCTTGGCGTGCAGAGGGAAAGCACAGATTCATTTTTTTTGTATATACCATTGTTCAGAAGCACGATGCGCCCCCCAATCCATATAACCTACTTGCGTACTTTGGGCCTGATTCACACAAGAGTAAGTTAGGTGCGTGCAGATCAGGACCAAACTCACTTTTCCATCCCCCGTCCTGCCCCCCGTTTTTAGGTCCTTACAGACATTGCACCTCCCCGCCTCCCTCCCGCACTCCCCAGCTAATCTAAATACCTCCCACTTCTGCCTAAAAACACCCCAAGACGGCATTATACAGCCTCTTTTTACGTAACGCGCTGCGAGCGGTCTGTAAAGACTGCACTTACGCTATCTATGTGCCTATCGGCTATGTAGATAGCGTAAATTACCTACTACGCATGCGCAGTAGGTAATTTCCGACCAATACGCGTTTAAGAAGCCGCATCTTCTTAAGTGTGAATCAGGCCCTTTGTATGCATAAGTGGGCTCTCAGTATTTTCTGTGGATCTGGTACAAAAATAATAATAATAATAATAATAATAATAATAATAATAATAATAATACATGAAGTCTGTAAAGCAAAGTTAACCAGATATTAGGAATTGATATTATCTATCTATCTATCTATCTATCTATCTATCTATCTATCTATCTATCTATCTATCTATCTATCCACACACTATTAGCATTATTTATATCAGTATATATTGGTATCAGCATTAATTATAGCTATATAGATATAGTGTATGTATGTATGTATATATATATATATATATATATATAATGTGTGTGTATAGATATAGTGTATGTATGTATGTATATATATATATATATATACACACACACACACTATTAACATTATTTATATCAGTATATATTGGTATCAGCATTAATTATAGCTATATAGATATAGTGTATGTATATATAT